>LOEQ01002995.1:52664-67626 GCA_001685075.1 Bramus lutescens | reverse complement strand
ACTCCCCTTCTCCCTGCCCACAGATCAGGAAGTAGCTCTCAACTACTTCTCCATTGCCATACCTGCTGCCACATTCCACACCATGGTGATAATGGACTAAGTCTCTGAAATTATAAGCAAGCCCCCAGAAAGATGCTTTCTTTTTTGTCTTATGACACTTGTGTAGGGGCTGGTTTTAGAGTCAGAGACACATGGTTTTCATCCCTGCTCCACCTTACACCATCTCTACAAGCCCCAGACGCGGAGCCTTTCTAAGCCACTCAATTCTGCAGGACTGCCTCTGGTCTCTCCATGGCTACTGTGATTAGGTAATTCTTTAGCTTGGACAAGATGAAACAGCAGAGGCCAACAGGAGGACATCGTTGGAAGATTCCAGTCCTCCAGGGTCTGGCAGAGCAGTAACCTGAATTGCTCAGTACTCACTTGCTTGTTCAAGACCTGGTGGGGCCAATATGCAAAGGCCATCAGGATGGTCACAGCTAGAGGGCCTAAGGTTACAAACTCCCAAAAGCCAAGGAACATGAACAGAATCCAACAGACCTGGGTGCCCCATTCAGGACACCTGTGTCTCCACAGCGACCCCACCTACCCTCACTTCCAACTGAGGGTTCCTGCCTAAAACTGGCGAGTCAGCCAGCTCAGCTGAAGCTATCTCTTTAGCCCCTCTGCTAAATATATTTTAACAGTAAAATAAGGGTATTAGTGGATCATTTTGTTTTCTCATGAAAATTTTCAGAGATGACACTTGACACACCTAACTTCAAAGGGCAAAGGAACACCAGCGAAGATCACCTGACACAGTCTTTTAAAACCCCTTTAGTTGGCAAGACAGATATTATCAGCTCTATATATCACTAAGAGGCCCATGTTGGAATCTCACAGTCCTTATTAATTTAATTATCAAACCAAATTTGCAATCATTACAATCTCTTTGAAAAGAAAAATTGTATTATCAATATATTTCCCATCAAGTATTCCTAGGAGCTTACAATTATCTGTAGATATATTCACGCTCGGGAAGAGGTCCTGTGTGTTAAATATTTTATTTCCATCTGATAGCATTTATCATCTAAAAATGTTTTATAACAATTTGGGAAAGACAAACCATATCTTTTAAGTTCTAGGCCATCAGTTAAAAGGAAGGTAATTTTGATATATTTAAGTCATACGGTAATTTTGATGCATATTTTTTTATTGGGTTGGAGCTGAGCAAGTGCCCCCCCCACCTGGCGGTGATATAATTAGGAAAGATTCACTAACTGAAAATAAGTGGGGCTCGGACATCATTTAAGATGACAGAAAGGCGACAGTGACGCTGATGTCGAGCATATTAATAAAATGTGTCCTAAATTGCTCTTTAACTAAATCAATAACCCCAGTAGGGGCTTAGCTCTCTGGTGTACAGAGGGCAGCTCCGGGCAGGGCACAGTTGTGCCCTGCAGGACATCTCAATGTAGTGAAAACTAATTGAGACCTTCATCCCCTCTTTGTGATGCTAAGCCCCCAGAGTATCTGGTGGGAACCAGATGGTCTCTACTCAACTCAGAGAATCTTTGTCCCATTGACCAGAAAGAACACCAGGACTTGCTTGGTAGATTGTTTAAATATAATGCATTGTTTTAAATAGCTTGATATGCAACTATTAGATGTATAGGTCAGTGCTTCTCAGTGCAAAGTTCAAGAAGCAACAGAGCCAGGCCTAATGGCACACACCTTTAATCTGAGCACTTGGGAGGCAGAGGCAGGCAGATCTCTGTGAGTCTGAGGCCAGACTGATCTACATAGTGAATTCTAGGACAGTCAAGGCTATATAATGAGACCTTGTCTCGAAAAAAGAAAAAAAAAAGAAGCAGCAACCAAGTAAATAAACTGCAGGAAAATTACTGCAAATAAATCTATTGTAATTTACTTATTTTAATTTTTTAGATTCAATTATTTTATATCTATCTATCTATCTATCTATCTATCTATCTATCTATCTATCTATCTGAATATTTTTCATGCTTGGATTCCCTGGAACTGGAGAGTTGGTAATGAAACCAGGGTCCCCAGGAAGAGCAGCCAGCGCTCTAAACCACTGAGCTCTACAATGGATTTATAATGAGCACAAAAGGTACAAAAATCACAAATTCTCATAGATTTTTCACTAAAAAAAAAAAGCCAGACTAAAAGAATACACAAATTCAAAAGGAAAACAAACAAGGCTGAGAACCAGTTAAACACTGGTCTGCACCTTCTGGACTGCATAAAACAAAAATGATATTCTGGGGCTGGAAAGATGGCTCAGCAGGTGCCTAACAGTTGAGTTGTAATCTCTGGGATGCACATGATGGAAGAAAATAACTGATTCCTACAAGTTGTCCTCTGACCTCCACACATGGACTGCACCCCACCCACCCACTCCCATACTAAGTAAACAAATAAGTGCATATGTACACAGGATGTTTTTAAAAAGAATGCTGCTCCATTCTACTCTGTGGAAGATTAGGTCTTATTTATTAGGAGCTCTCACCTGAGCCCCTAAGGACGTGAGTTCTTTTCTCACTGCCCAGGCCCCGGTACATACAGTCCTGGGCTTAGGCTGTGAACCTCAGAACCATCAAAGCCTGTCCTCTGTCCAAACTCTGAGACAAAGAAAGGTGTTCTTGTGAAAGAGATTAATTTGACCTTTACAAATTCCTTGTGAAACGGTAGCTCAGGCCTAAGTCCCAGTACTGGGGAGGCTAAAACAAGAGGACTGCTGCAAATTCAAGGCCAGCCTGAGCTACTAATGAGTTGCAGTCCAGTCTGGGCAACAACTGGCTAAAACCCTGTCCAAAAGAAAAAGAATTCTTCGTAAATTTCACCAAGAGAGTTCAGAGGTCATAAAAAATAGGGCCTCACTAGGACCCAGATGAACATCTGGGTTATTCCCATGGCCAAAGGGGCTTCCAATACACAAAGGTTATCCTTGAGACCCTTGCCAAACACACACAAAACACCTACCTCACTCACCTCATGATGTTTTACACACGTTTATGATTTTGTGTTAGGCAGCATTCACAGGTATCTTTGGCTGCAAGTTGGACACACCTCTACAGAAACCAGAAAGCCAATCAGTGAATGATCCACAAAGATCCCCTGGGTTATGTGCCAAGCCCTCAGCTCTGCACACATTCAGGAATTTTGAATCCTAGCACCTAAAGACCAAACCACAAAGAACAGCCAACTGTGTGTCCAAGACAGTCAGCTTCTTGGGTTTCCTAGAGGAGCCCCCAACTCTTGATTTCCAAGGCCCGGCAGCTCTGGTGAAAGGCAAGGTCAAACTGGCCTGATTTAGGATATCATTAGCTGTTTATACAGTACCAAAGCAGCCCATGACGTATGAAAGATGACTTTCCGATCTCAGGGAATAAATCAGGTCCTGTGAGTGATTCCACTTAATACTTAGCTTTAGCCAGTAAAATATTACACCTGCTATTACTCAGGGCAAACACAGCCCCTTCCATTTGTTTATTGAGGAAACCATTTATTTGAGGACATTTAATTGCAATAGTGAAGCCTGACTTGGGGGTTAATCCCAGTTTATCGATGCAATTAAAAGCAGTGTGTGCTGTGTCTCATATTTATTATCTAGAGGTAGAATGTTGACACAACCCGGTGTCGAGGTGGGTGTTCTTGAGAATATCCTCGCTGTGCGAGGTGTAACGTAGGGCTGCTGTCACACAAACACCAAGTGCTGCTCAGCTCTGTGTCAGCGTTTGCATAATCTAATTGGGGAAAGATTTCTAATTTGATTTTACTTGGAGCAGTACAAGTTCAAATTGTTATATAGATCCAGTGCTGTTTGGTTTCTTGTCAATGATTCATGGGATTTTAATGCCGGTGGGCAAACACTCTCCTGGTCACCAACTTGGCAGCATTCACAGTCACCTTGCCCTGAATCTCACCCGGTGCCCCTTCCCTGATTGCTGGGTCCAGGTCCTGTGTTACCAGCTCTCATCTAAGTCAGTTCTGGAGTTCCCTCTCCTAGAGGCCTGTCTCCTTCATGTGCACCACCTAGATGCTGTGAGAGGGAACTGGAAAGGCTGCCCCTTGCTGAGACCACAACACTCACCCAGGGAAGGTAACTGAAATGCTTCTCTGGGGCTGGATAAAGAGGTCAGTGGATAGGGGTACTAACTACGCAAGCACTAGGGCTTGAGTTTAGATCCCACTACCACACACACACACACACACACACACACAAAGCTAAGTATGGCTGTGACACCTGTAACCCCAGTTCTGTGGGGACAATGACAGAAAATCACTGGGACTTGCTGTCTACTAGACTATCTCCAGGTTCAGTGAGAGACCCTGTCTCAAGAGAATAAGGCATAGGGTGACAAAGCAGGACACCTGATGTCCTCATCTGGCCACTTTCCATGCACAGGAGGGTGCAACTGCACATGTGTACATATGCTACATTCACACACACATACACACAAATAATGTTTTTGCTTTGTTTTGTTTTAAACGTCTCTTTGGGATTAGAGAGTTAGCATAGCAGTTAAAAGCACTAGCTGTTCTTGAAGAAGACCCAGGTTCAGCTCCCAGCCCCCACATGGCATCTTATAGTATTCTGTAACTTCAGTCTCAGAGGATCCTATGCCTTCTTTGGCTTTTCCAGGCAACAGACACTCACATGATGTGGTGTGTGTGTGTGTGTGTGTGTGTGTGTGTGCAAAACACTCATATGCATAAAATAAAATAAATAAAAAATTTTAATGTTTCCTTAGGAAGCAACCTTCAACTCATTTTAGAAATTCAGAGTTCCACTGGGCGTGTGGTGGCACATGCCTTTAATCCCAGCACCCAGGAGGCAGAGGCAGATAGATCTCTGTGAGTTCGAGGCCAGCCTGGTCCACAGAGTGAGTTCCAGAACAGCCAAGAATACATACAGAGATGCTGTCTCAAAACAAAACAAAAAAAAATGGAGAAAAAGGAGAAAAAGACTCCTGAGAGGATGGGCAGTGTGCACTACTGAATAGTATTCAGCCACAAATAGAAGGAAATTCATCCTACCTTTTGATCCAAAACGGATAAAGCCTGAAGACATTCTGGTAAGTCACAGAGAGGAAGGTTCACCCACAGAATCTAGACAGACTGAGAATAGAATGTTGGTTATACTTCAAGATCCTGGTCTGAGAGTCTAGATTTCAAATTCAATAGAATGAATAGATTCCAGAGATGTGAAGTACAGCATGGTGATTTAAGTTAACCAAGTACAGTCTTCTTGCTTGACATTAGTTAAGAGGGAGTATCCTAAGTGCTCTCAGTACACACAAGTATGCATGCACACATGCACACATGCATTAACTGCCTTAATTGTGGTGACATTTTATAACACATATACACACCAAACTACATTGTTTGTTGCAATTTTTGTGACTTTTGTCAATTATTCCTTTAAAAACCCTATTTTCCTCTGTTGATTCTCATCTCCATTTTTCTGGTTACCTTTCAATAATCTGCATTTTGGGTTTTAAATCTTACTCTTTAATTGTATTTATGTTTAATATGTGACTTTCAGGAGTTGCATCCAATGATTGTCCTCCGTGGTTTCCTTCTAGCTTGCTTCCCTGCCTGCTCCTTCTCTCTCCTATCTCACCTGGCCTACCCACCATCATCACTCTTGAATTACAAGGCTAAACTCCTAAAGGCAGCTGGGGTTGGTCTTCAGGAAGAGGGCACAAGGTGTCCAGTTTACAGGTCAGAGATCACAAGTCACAGGACACACCTCTCCTGTGCAAAGTATACCGTGAGTACCCAGCCAGTGCAGGACCTGGACCAAAACAGCCTGAGATCAGAACAGACTGGGTTCAAACTCTGGCTGTAAGGGAATGTAAGGGAAGCAACTTTCATCTGTGAGTTTTTTGGTTTTGGTTTTTCAAGACAGGGTTTCTCTGTGTAATGGTTCTGGTTATCCTGGAACTCATTTGTAGACCATACTGGCTTCAAACTCATAGAGATCCACCTGTCCCTACCTCCTGAGTGTTGGGATTAAAGGCGTGCACCACCACCACTGCCTTTGTATATGTTCTTTAAAAAATCTGGCAGAAGCTCATGGACCGGGGTGGTTTAAACTGGTTGGGAGTCCTCTTAAATTTATTTTTAATTTTTTTTTTTAGAGACAGGATTTCTCTGTGAAACAGTTCCCTTCCTGGTGGTTCAAACCACTTGCTAGATATGCCATTTGGGAGGAAATGAAGCAAACCTGTCTCTCACCTGTAAAATGTGGCTGAGTTCACACGCAACAGTCACCCTATATCTGCCCCTTTGCAAGGAGCTGCAGAGATGGCTGAGCAGTTCAGAGGACAGAGTTGGCTCCCAACAGTGGATCATTGATGTGGGATGTCCTTCTGTATGGGTGTTGCTCTTATTGAATAAATAATGAATTATTATTATTTATAAATAATGAATAAAGCTGCTTTGGCCTATGTCAGGGCAGAACATAACCAGGCTGGAAGAGATAGGGAGAAAGTAGGCAGAGTCAAGGAGACATCACATAGCTGCTGAAGGAGAAGGATGCTGGACCTTTACAAATAGACTGTTTGCTGGTGGCGAGCAGAGACATAGTTACTTTAAGAGAAGGCTTCCTAACTCAGCATTAGCAGCAAAAACTGTGTGGATTCTTTAAGAAAGGGCTTCTTGGTTGTGCTGACAACAGGAATCGCCCTGGCTCTTTTGGGAGGTCTTACACTTAAATGAGCTTTATGAACAGTGTGCTACAAGTTACTTAACAGTGACATAGACAGGCTGAGGAGCTGCAGGGAGAGTGTGACTCGCAGTGGCAGTGAATGTACCTCCACCATATTTTAAGGTCAAGACCCAGCATCCAGGGCTGCTGTGACCAATGTTTACCATTTTAAAAGTGCACCTAAGGCTGGAGAGATGGCTCAGAGGTTAAGAGCCCTGGCTATACTTCTAAAGGTCCTGAGTTCAATTCCCAGCAACCACATGGTGGCTCACAACCATCTATAATGAAATATGGTCCCCTCTTCTGGCCTGCAGGGACATATGCAGGCAGACCACTGTATACTTAATAAATAAATAAATCTTTTTAAAAAAGTGCTCCTGGTCAGAAAATGACTACAGATAAGCAATAAAGACAGATTCAGACAGAAATAAACCTCTGAACAGGTCATAGTGTGCTTAAAAAATGTATGTAGGCTTGGGAGAGAGAAGAAAAAGAGTATAAATGAAGTCTTTAAAGAAACAGTAAAAGTAATATAAAAGAGTACAGATACTCATAGATCAAAGGAGTAAAGAAAAATAAGCCACATAAAGATGGAATATACACAGAGATTCTGGATTATGCATATTATTGTGTTTTCTTAGAATATTTTTACTGTAACGAGACATTTGATTCTGGGGACTGGTAAGCTAAACCAACATATATATTTTTAAAGTATCTTGACTTCAAAATTTGAGTCTAAGGATATGGTACTTTGGAAAAGATGTTCTGCTTCTGTTTCCCGAGAAGATGAGAACCTGTGGGTTTCTTACAGGCTAATATGGCTTGATAGAACAAGACCCCCTGAAAGGTCTCCATAAACCCTAAAAATACTTTGCCCAAAAAACAGCAGGAAGAAGTTTAGAGAAAACAATGCCCAAATTCCCAAAATGGTTGTTTAAAAATGTTTGTATTCATTTAAGGGAGGTTGATTATAAATGTTTCATGGTCACAATAAATCTCTTTCTAAAGAAGGGGAAGATATAATATAAAAAAAGAATGCATTGGTATGGATCTTTGTTTATTGATACAAATTTAAGGTCAACTTTGTTACATGTACATTTCTATTCTTGTTTAAGGTATTATGTTTATACAGTTCATTTAAAAATGTGTTATTAAAAATAGCCATTTGGGCAAGAAACTGTTCTTGCCTGGACTGCTTAATGGTATGCTGAATGAACTGGACATGCAGGACCCATAGAAAATTGACTACTGGCTGGGTGGTGGTGGCACACACCTTTAATCCCAGGACTTGGGAAGCAGAGGCAGGTGGGTCTCTGTGAATTCGAGGCCAGCCTGGTCTACAGGGCAAGTTCCAGGACAGCCAAGACTATTACACAGAGAAACCCTATCTTGAAAAACAAAACTAAACAATTAAAACTAAATGTAAAAATTACTCCCAGCCAGTTTAAACCACCCTTTCTCCATGAGCTGCTTCCAGATTTTTTTAAAAAATACAAATGAAAGTGTTTCCCTTACAGTTGATTATTTTGTAGTGGTTAAAATGCCTCTGGAGATAGCAAAATAAAAATTTCATAATGATAAAATTGAAAGCCAAAGATATAAAACCTGTGGCAAGTTAGGTAATGTGTCAAACAAGGAGACACCCAAGAGTGGACTGGCAGAGCATAAGCGGAAGATGATCCAGGGCTGTCTTTGCATTCTATGACACGCCCAGCACGGAGAAACACCAGGCTCTGTGTTTGACTCTTCCAAAAGCACTGCTTCCTTCCTCATGATACCCCTGGTTCTGTCCCCTCATTTTAAACACACGCATGCACATGCAGACCTCCTCTTCCAAAGGGCTTTCAATTCCACCAGCCCAGCAATGACATTTAAACTCCAGCCCTGTCTCTTAGAACCAAGCTGCTCACAAAAAGGACCTTAAAAATTCTTTCTAACTTAGACCATTTCAAATAGTGTAGCTGTGGCCAAGAAAGCAGAAATCCTACTGCGAGGGTCGTCTGGAGCAGGGAGAGACCAATGAGATGTTGGGATGAATAGCCAGAGGCAGGGAAAATGGCTCTGCTCTACTTGGAAACTGAGCTATGGCAACCAACTCTGGCCTGTGTCAGGCAACTGCTCTAATCACGTTCAGCATCCAGTTGAGAAGCGGCTCCCTCTGCCTGGCCCAGCTCTAGTCCAGGGTGGAAGAGGAACTGCTGGGGGAGGCTGGGAGATGGATGCGGGTGGTGGTCAGCTCGGGTGGCTGAACACGCCATCCCCTTTAGGACAATCACAGAGAGTGCCTGAGAAGTGGAGCTAGGCAGAGGGACCTTTCCCAGGGGATGGAGGGAGGATTAAGGGGATGTTCACAAGTCCTTTGGGAAAACTGCCCTCCCAGGGGCCGCTGGGCTACCGGTTACTGGGTAGGCACCGAAGACCCCGCGTCCTAAATTACGTGTGCGTGGTGTGGCGGCGTGCTGAGGAAGCAGCTCCAGCTTAAAAGAAGTTGGAGGGACCTGCGCGGTTGAACTAGGAGGAATCATTAACAGTGACAGCGGACTGTTGATGGCTGGTGGTTGTGGGTCCCAGCGCTGTTGAGGGTCTTTAAGTGTATGTATGCTCCACCACAGCACAGGTAAGGAGACAGAACAGAGAAAGAGAAAAAAGAGGAGGGTCCAACTCCGTATACTTAAAAGTAGCTTTATGCGCGTGAACCGGTGGCACATGCTTGTGCCATGTAACCCTAAAGTAGAGGCAGGGAGATAGGCACGTTTGAGGTGAGCTAGGGTTATGTAGGGGTTGCAGGCTCGCCAGATTTATAAAGTGTGACCCTATGTAAAGAAGCGGCGGAAGAGGGCACGAGTGGACAAGGACCATTACTACCCAGAATCCTCATCTTTCCCCTCTTTAGGGGGAACACAACCCCTCAGATGTTGAACCTCCCCTTTGCTGATAACCCTCTGCAGGTCTGCTTGTCTGGGACTCACAGAGCTGGACACGTTTAAAACAAAAAAATCTCTAAGGAAGGCCCTGGCAACTGGTCTTTGGGACTGAACTGTGCATGCGTGAGCAGGAGAGCACCGAGGGGCCATGAGGGCCCACCTACCCCAGGAAGGAGACCCAAGGCAGCCAGGTGTTTAAGACAGATGGGGATGAGTAGTTAAAACCCACATTATATAGTTCTGTCGAGTATAAAACTGAATGCGTTGACCCATATATTCTAACTGAAAACGGACTCCAGTCGCTTAAAATATTGCAACGTCGATAGGACTAATTAATTGGAAATAAGAAACGAAAGAATACAATTAAACGAGAAGAGAATCATTTTCTAATTTAATAGAGGGACATTTATAAAGATCACAAGCTAAAAGGCATCGAATGATTCTATCGACATTCTATTAAATCAGCCCGCGACCTGTGGGAAGGAGGACCCCGCGGGGCGCGGAGCCGCTTCCTAGCCTGGGTCCGCTGCGCCCAAGACTTGCTTGCTGCACCTTGTCGCCTGCCAGAGAGCCAACTCGCCCGCCCCCACTGCAAGCCGCTGGACCTGGTCTTCGCTCCCGCGGCTCCGACCCGCCACTCTGACCGCCCCGGACCTGGGGGAGCCTGTCTTCCTGCCCAGGAGTCCCGGGTTCGCAGATATATTACAACAAAATTACTAATTGGGAAATGAAATTGTCAATAAAGCACACCCCCACGCGTGTACTATATCCTTAAATATTATGATGTTTTATTAGTCTCATTCCCTTACAATAATTTATTGCGATAAAACAGACACTGCGGGTCCCCTTAAATTGTCTTTTCATAATGAATAAATTTAAGCGGGCTAATTAATATATAAACTAGCCCAATTTGTCAAGTTGATTTGTATTTTAGTTAATTGTGAAAGTAATTACCACATGGTCAAATTAACAGCTTTCTGGAAATGACCAAGCCTGAGGTTTTATTTCCTTCCTGGGTGAAGAAAATTCATTTTTCCAAGCTCTTGATGTGATGAATAAAAGTCATAAATCTGGGTGATTGGTGCAGGCAGAGTCTAAATGGCTTCATATTTCATTTTAGGTTTAATAGAAATATTCATGCTCTGTTTTAATGAAATTAAATTGAAGGGGGATGGGGCCCTGGAGGCAGCCCTGGCTAGGGGCTTAAAGGGACAGTGCACATTTTCCTCTCTTCACCCAAGGGCCAGAGCTAGAAGTCACCTCCACCTCGCCGGACTTAGGTAGTGGAGAGAACTGAGGGAGACTGGGAGCCTTGCCCTCCCTGCCCAGCCCAGCACACTTGCAGCACGGGTTGAGGGTACAAGTCACACACTGGTCAGTTGTATTCTGCTAGCTGAGCTTCGCCTAGTCTAGCTCCTTCTCCCTGAAAAATCAGTGACAAGGGTCCTCCTCCCTTGGAGCAGAAGTGGGGTGGTCAGCATGCTGCACAGAACTGTCTTCCACCTGCCTAAGAGGTCTGACTTCCTATATCCAGCCCTTCCCATTCTTCCTGGGGAGCATCCCCAGAACTGCACCCGACAGTGGGCCCTTCCTCCGTTTCCCACTGCACGCATGCCCCCCCCCAGTCTCTTCCCTACCAGAAGGTGGCCTGGTCCAACTTAAATTACAGAGTACCCTCTTTTCAGATCGGCTGAGACCTAGTGTCGTCCAGGGACAGTACACAGCAGTCAGAGAAAGGAAGGAAGCCTCCAGACTGCATTTCTACCATCTCATTTTAGGGTTCTCCAGCTCAAGGGAATGCCTCATGGACATTCCTCCCTAAGGTAGGTCCTGACAAGCCTGGTCCCTGAAAGGTGCTGATCTGTGACTTGTTGATTCCTTTGAACAAATACAGCTTTGATGCGGTTCCAACCAGAGTGGTTAGCTGATGAATTGACAAAAACTAATCAGCTTTATTGGGAAACAGGTTAAGGGCACGGGCGTGTCAATAACGCTCAGCCCGACCCCCTGGTCCATTAGCCAGACAGGCTGATTAGAGTAAGAAGACCCTCTCGCCGTTTGAACCGAAATTGCTTTCATAAACTCACATTATTAGCAGTCGATGTGTGCAGCTAATTTAGAGAAGACATCCAGGCCCGTCACATCGATCATCGGGTTTATGTATCATTATCTCATTTACAGAATGTCGCAGTGTAATACGTGTTTTTGGCAATAGGCTTGGCCTCTCGCCGGGGCCTTGCGTGCTCCTTTAGCTACACTGCAGGGGACCTGTAGGCAGTCTAGGCGTGAACTCTAGAACAGAGAACCACTTTGCACACACATGCGCCCAGGCTTTCTGTGCGTGTTCACTCAGTGCACATGGACACATGCTTGGACATGCTACCAGAGCTGTCTCCAGTCTCCTGCTGGGATGATGGGGAAATGGGCGCCCTCTCCAGCGAGCCCCGGGTGTAAAGCTCAGTACAGCGATGCTCACCAGCCTTGGAGTCAGATGAGAGCACCAGCATACAGAGAGCATGGGTGGCTGCGCAAGCTGCGTCCTCTCTCAAGGCCTTGGCCCTCCAGTTGCCGGGTGTTTAGGGATCTATAGTCCTGCGAAGGCCCTTCTCCGCCCTCCCTGGCTCCGGCCTGACCTGCCCTTCTCTGGGCGGGTCGTTCTCTCCCCTGGCAGTCTCAGTTCCAGGCCCAGACGCGTCTGGACGCCGAGAGTGGGCCACCTGTTCCGTTGGGTAATTATTTTAATGTAAGGGGCCTAGAGTCACCACTTCGCGCCTCCTGCAGTGACAGACGGCAGCAGAACTGCAGAGCGCTCTCAGCCTTTCAGTGGAATTTCCCAGATGGGCCAAGGGGAGGCCAGGGCGGGTCACCAGGGGCCCTTTAACGAGTTCATTAGCCAAATTATCTTGCCCGCAGCACAGGGCCCCAGAGATTCTCGGGAGGGTGGGGAGAGGGTGGGTCTTTCTACCTTCCTGCTGGTCTCTGCAAGAACAGTTGTGACCTGAGGAGAGAAAGGACACCCTCCCCAAAGGAGAATAAGAACACCAAAGGCAATCTGACCTCTCTGATATGGCTGTACTCCACAGGTATGAACCAGATTAGCAGAGGCAGGGTGATGGAGTGGTGGAGGAGGAATTATAATAATTAGGAAACCAGGAGATTCTAACAGCCAAATGCATTGACGCACACTGTGAACCAAACCTAATGCAGAACTCATCCAGAGCCCCTGGGACTTTATTCTGCGGTTCTTAGGCAAAGAGCCTGGACTTTTTGGAGCCTTCTACATAGGTGCATTTCTTCCACAGGTTTGTGAGACCACTGCCCCAAGAAAGGCAACACTTGGGAAGAGCTTCTGGGGTAACCCAGCTGGGTCCTTCTGGCAAGAGAACTCTCCTGGGATCTCTATATCTGGGAGGCATTAGCAGGGTTGAGGTGAACCTGATTCTGTGCTGGGAAACAACCCCCACTCCCACCTGTCCCTCCCCAGCTCTGAGACACAGCACAGGAGCACAGGAGGGGGGCTCAGCATCCCTGCCTCCCCCCCTTGTCCGCACTCTGCCTCCTGCAGCCTCAGTTTCTGCCACCTCAGCAAGAAGTGAATAGACCAATTAGCCAGGACTTCCTGCCATTATCTGCTGTAGACTTGGGCATTAGTACGCCCTGATTCACCGTAATTTCAAGTCAGAACACACTAAAAATTTCACTCACCGAGGCATTAAAATGTTCCCAGGCAACATCTGTGTTTGTGTATCTGGGCTCTTCTCTGGGTGTCTGATCCATGCCAGCATGCCAGCATCACACAGGTCAGTGATGACAATCCAGGTCAGGGTGACACTTTTTTTTTTTTTTGCTGCTGTGTTAGTTTTTATATTTTTAAAGCAAGCATTATATTGTTTGCCGGTATTTGCAAACTTTGTTTCTGGGACCTCACTGTTGCTAATATCTAGCAGTGTAACTTTCTCCTTCTGTCTGACCAGGGGCAGACAGGTGGCTTAGAAAGGCTTGGGAGGGAGTGCCCGCAAGAACAGAGAGAGGTTTTGTTTCCTAGACATGCTTCACACTGGTGACTAGAAGCTGGGTTATCATGAAGCGCATTGCTCTGCACTTCAAAACATGTGGAAGGCTTACCCAGCTCTGCAGGTGGGTAGTAGTAGAGATGGGTCAGGGCTGCACAGCCCACTTGGAGCTTGCTCCTGTTCTTTGTCCTGACAAGGGTGTGGAGTTCCCACATAATGAATCTGCACTAAAATGAAATGAGATCTTGGAGCAAAACCACAGGTTTCCTGGGAAGTATGTCATTTCTTCTAAGGGTGCTATTCCAGCCCCTGGCTGATTAAAAGAACGGAGGTAACCACTGTTAGCTTTGTTTCTCTTTATGACCCAGGCTCATGGCTTCTAGGATGTGTAAGGGAAATTGAAAATGCTTTTGACTCCCTATTTTTTTTCCAGTGAGGAATGGGGCCAGTGAGAATGGCGGCCAGTGAGACTGAAAGGCCTAGTGGGCTTGGGTTCCAGCTGGTCCAGGCAGCTTCAGCTAGGGAAGGAGAGGGTGAAGGATGCTTCCCGAAAAGGGTGGCAGGAAATCCAGGTGTGCCAGAAGAGGCAGAAGAGGGACTGGCAAAAAAAGAAAGAAAAAGAAAAAAAGGGACTGGCTGGAGTCCTTGGCAAGGGCAGTTCACCTCAGGTAGTCCTCAGGGCAGTCTTCTGAGACACCTTGGAAAACCACCCCTTTCAGAGCTGAACTGGGGATAGGGAGTGAGGAGAGGAGAAGAGGTCCGCACATCAAAGGATGGTGATAAGAGAGTCGGTGCTAACTTTGGCCCTCAGGTTCTGCAGGATCTGTGTTGAGCCAGGAGAACTCACCAGCCTTCCCAGTTCCCAATCTCACCTTTCAGTGACCCCAAGCTCTCCCCTGGAGTCTGCACGTCCCCAGGCTGGGGGGTAAGACATTAGCGAAATTCTAAAAATTGAAGCTAGCCAGGCCTGAAGGAGGTTGGTCTGTATCCTTCCAGGTCCAGCACTCTTGGAACTTGCTTTGTGTCCTCCTGAGTTTAGATAGCCTGGGAAAATGCCACCACCACTACCACCACAGGCTTGAGTCCCGGCTCAGGGTGAGCACACCACATCCACCAGCCTCATTTTCCAGAAGGGAAGCCTTAAATTTTTGATCTGAAATTGTACTGCGTTAACTCCCACGAATGTTCAATAGGGCTGAGAAGTCAATCTTCATGGGCTTTCTCCATGAGGCTGAGGGTCGGGGAGGGGGGGTTGCTTATTTCAGTTCTGGAAACAGCCAGACAAGTGGCAGGTGTGCGGAAGGAGG
>LOEQ01002995.1:2630-15249 GCA_001685075.1 Bramus lutescens | reverse complement strand
CCCCCCCCCCAAAAAAAGAAAGAAAACACTCTAGAGGTTCAGTAAAGGCATTTTAAAATACACCAAATAAAAAGAATTTTACTAATTTCTTGCATTATACAGACCTTTAGGATAGAAAGTGGAAGTGATTTTGTCTTCAACAAGTGTGCCGCCAGATGAACCAGATTTGAGAATTTAGTGGCTGGCAAATTTTCTAAGTCCCGAAATTTGTCCCATATGCTGAACTGGAAAGTCATCTAGTCAACAGTAAAGAAGAAAAAAGTTAAAATGCAGCAAACCACTGGAACAACTCACCGTGAACATACTTTAAAGGTACTCTACAGTCAATAACCCAAATCACGACTAAGAGCAACTTCCTGACACCATCACAGAAGTTCCTTTTGGTTGTAGTTTTGTCCCACATGTCAACACATGGCTTTGAAGAAAGGTTGTTAGCAACAACCAGTTATTAGATACCAGTGGCCTGAAACACTAGAGAGGTGTCCAGCCAGCCTGGCACAATCTTCCACCTGTGGCAGACAAGCTGCCTTGGGATGTTCTGGGCTCTTGTTACCTTGCCCCACTGTTCTATCTTCTCTAGTGCAGGCAGGCCTGGCTGCTGGCATGGACAAGGTCCGTGGTGAGATAATGAGCCAGGCAGATGTACCGGTGGTCTTCTAAATTACCTGGAATCTCCTTTCGTAGCTGCAGAACTTGCTAGCCAGGAAAGCATAGAAAGGGTTGTAGGTTTTTTCCTGCAGGCAGCAATCCATGAGAATGTGAACGATCTCTCTCTCCTGCTGGTCCTTCAGCCCAAGCCTAAAAACAACCAGACTAAGAATGTATACTACTTCAATTTTTAGGGCAAAATCAGTCCTCCCTGTCGGAGGAGTCCAGTGGAATGGGAGTTTGTAAAGATGGTGATGGCAGTCACATACTGGTCACAACCAAGTCTTGTTCCCAGCTCCAATGGGCCTCAGTGTCCTATGATGTGACAAAATGCGTGAAGCACAGCACAGCTCCCAACTTGTATAGTAGCTAAAAGCCAAGGACTTGTTCTTGCAGACAACACAGGCAACTCTCCTGTGATGCCATGAAGCCAGGTGTGGTTAAGGTAATGACTTTACCTTTTGCTTTTTTTTAAATTATGTTTTTAAATTTTCTATGTGTATGAGTGTTTTGCTTGCATGTATGTCTGTGCGTCACTTGCATGTCTACTGCCCATATGAATTAAAAGCAGGCATCTGAGGCCCTAGGCTGGAGTACAGACGTTTGTGAGCTGCCATGTGGGCACTAGTAATCAAACCTGGGTTCTGTGGAAGAGTAGTAGCAAATACTCTTAAATGCTGACCCATCTCACCAGACACTTTGACTTTTGTTTTGTTCTGAGACAGAGAAACTCTGTCTAACCCTGTATAGCCCTGGTTGTCGTGGAACTTACTCTGTAGACCAAGTTCAAGTTGGTCTTGAACTCAGAGGTTCACCTGCCTCAGCTTCCTGAGCACCAGGACTAAAGGCTTTTGCCAGGTACTTTTTTGTTTTTGCTTGTTTGTTTGTTTTTGTATAACTTAAGGTAACAGCTGTGGTGCTGCGTAACAATAACCCAACACTCGCAAAGCTGAGGTGGGGAGATTTGTGAGCTCAAGACCAGCTTGACCTATACAAGGAGACCTGTCTCAAACCTCCCAAACACCCTTCTCCCAGATAAAACAACAAAATGCATTCTTTTCTGTGTACAGTCCTGTGAGTGTGGATAGGCCCACAGGGTCAAACAGCAACCACTCCAGTGGAAACACAGTTCTACAGTCCCTCTACCTCCTTCCTCCCTTTGCAGCAGGGCACTCTCCCTGAAACACAGGCTACTACAGATGTCTTTTCTGTGCCTCTAGTTCTGCTGTGTCAACATGTCAACAGTCATGAAGTAGCTGTCCAAGTCTGGCTCTTGTCCCAGGTACAGAATATTTAAGACCCATCCTTGCTGTATGAGCCTTGCTGCCCTGTCTCCTGCAGAACTGACTGACAAGCAACCCACGTACCTAGAGGACCCACAGTCAGTCTACCCATCAGTGGAAGAACATACAGCCTTGGAGTTTCTGGCGATTAAATCTTTTGGAGGGCACTAGAAGTTGAACCCACAGCCTTGTACATACCAAACAAGACCTCTACCCACTGAGCCATGTCCCTAGCCCTAGCTGACTGTCCTCTGAATCCAGGAGCTGTAGACAAAAGCAGATACTCTATGTATGACTTAGGAGAAAACAGCAACTCTGGTGCCATGTTACCCCCACACCGTTTCCAAGCAACAAACAAAATCCAACAGGAGCAGTATGCCTTTCAAGTGTATATGGGCCACCCAAATAGCCAATTTCTTTTCAGCTGTACTATAGCAATCCTTGGGGTTACATGTGTACAAGAATAGACAGTGATAAAAAAAACAAAACAAAACAAAACCCCTGCAATGCTGGAATGCTGGAGTCAAGGATATCACACTGTTGAATTACAATCCCAGCCTGGCTAATGATTTTCATGAATACAAGTGGGGTGGGCAGGGAGTCATTGTTAAGTCTAATATGCCTTTTCTTTTGTATCCTAGCTGACCTGGATGTAAGACTGACCAGTTTTAGCTTCACAAGTGATAGGATAATAGGTTGTGCCACCATGCCCAGCAATGTTAAAGGTTTGAAAACACTGAAATGAACTAGAATGCTCTAGATTCCTTATGTTTTTCTGTTATAAAATAATGTGATATAGAGTGACTTGAGGAGAGGGTTTATCTAGCTAACACTTTCAGGTCACAATCTGTCATTAAGGAAAGTCAGGGCAGGAACCACAGAGGAATGCTGCTTACTGGCTTACCCTCTGGCTTACTCATGCTAGGCTAGTTCCTTATTCAACCCAGCACCACCTGCTTGGAATGGTGCTGCCCACAGTGGGCTGAGTCTCGCAGCAGTTAAGACGGTCCTTCATGGACCCATCCACAGACCAACCTGTTACACATAGTGACTCTATTGAGATTCTCTTTTCAGGTGACTCTAGGCTGTGTCAAGTTGACAGTTAATGCTAACTAGGCCATGAGAGAACAGTGAAGGAAATACTTTTTGGCATAAAGGACATCAGTCAGAACTGGAACATTTCCCAAAGGTCATGTGTTGAGGGCTTGGTCCCTACCCCATGGTGTTACTGGAAGTGAAGGACCCTTGAGAAGGCCCAGCGGAAGGGAAGTTAGGTCACTGGGGACATGCCCTTCAAGGGAATGCAAGGAAGCTAGATCTTCTTTCTGCTTCCTCGTTTCCATGAAATAAGCAGGCCTTTCCTACAACGTTTCTGCAATGATGTCCTGTCCCACACTGCCCAGAGCAACAGGGGCAGGGAACCATGGACTGAAACTGTAAGCCCAAATAACTTTTCCTCCTTCAAGTTGATTTTCTCAGGCATTCTATCAGAGACAGAAAGTTGACTGTGGGAGCCCACATGTGACTCAGTTTCCATTTGGAGTCAATTCTGACTTAAAAGTCATTTGAGTTCAAGCTTGCCTGCCCTGCCTGCATCCTTGAGGACTGTGAGAAAGTTCTGATTAAGTCCATTGGAAAGAGCATTTTGCCCAATGAGAAAGAATACATTATTGAACACAGGCTGGTGAATGCCAGTTGAGGGCACATCCAGATAGAAGAAATTGCTTGCTCAAGAACAGGAATCTGAAGGTCTGTGCTGTGCTTTGTTCTGCTTTCGTGTATAAGCAGGCTCTGAAATAAACTCAGGGCTGTACAGAGTAAGCTGGCAGTCCCTCGAATCTACCCTGTGTTTTCTGTCTCAGTTTCTCTCAATCTGACAGTTCTTTAGCCTCAGCGCCCCCTTCCAGGTACCCTGGCTGACTCTGTTAGAGCAGGCTCCGACAATTGACTAGCAATGGGCAAGTCAGACCCTTTGTCTGGACAGGGTAATCATCCTTTAATAAAGTCTCTCAGAGACAGAAACTGACTGAGGGACTCAGTGCTGCCTACATTCAGCAAATAGTAAGGTCTCAGAAGCATAAGCAAGCTCAAGGTTTCCATATCAACAAGGCCCAGTTCAGAAAACCCAATCATCAGACTTGCACTTATTTCTAAGTTTGAACCAGATTAAGAAGGATTTAACATTCAATTGTTTAGACACACTTTGTAGAATTTACAACTAATTACAGGAACTATATTGTAAGCTTTATATTACGAGTCAGAAAGATAGAGATAATAATTCCCAACAAGCAACAGCCCTGACAATCAGGTGGCTGGTTACTTAAACACTGCCAATCAAGTTTGCACCTAATTCTGTACATACTACTTACAAGGGTGCACCAGTAGGGATCAATGCCTCATGAGCTTCTCATGGAACCCAGAAACCCAGATGAGAGGTTCGGATTAGCCAAAAGCTGAACCTAGATCTATGTACAGTATGTCTATTAAATAACAGATCAAAATGCTCACACCAATGCTTACTTCAGCAGCTTCTCAAAAGCATCAAGGAAGTCCTCACTCGTCATGATAGTGCAGAATATGTTCCTCCTGACATCAGTGTTCATTCTCTGCTTCCTTGCAAGCTCCAGGATCTTGGAGCTCACCTGAAAAGAAAGTGGTCAGTGTCCAGACCCTCCCATCATCCCAATGGAAGAAGTTTCCTCAGAAACATGACACTGTTCCTTAGCATAGCATGTTTCTGAACTTGAATTTCTAAAGTGTAACATACACATTTGAGCACATAAGGGAGAAAAGCTCAGTGGGAGCCTTCTCAGGAGGTGGATTTTCTCTGTGGATCAGATCTGTTTATTAAATGAAGATCAAGTTCAGATACAAGCTGCTGCCAGAGTCTGGAAGTAAGACCAAGGTCCTAGGAAGGAAAGACAAAGGAAATCGGAGTCACAATTTGAATCCACAGTAGGGACTGAAACCTATACCTCCTGGTAACAGCATGTGCCCGAGTTCCAACAACAGCTCCTCTCAGGTGAGTTTCATCTTTACCCTTTTCTCATTACACTTAATTTCTACGTTTTATTTAAATTGGGTCTAGGAACTTTTTTTTCATTTTTGGTTTTTCGAGAGAGGGTTTCAATGTGTAGACCAGACTGTCTGCAAATTCACAGAGATCCACTAGCCTCTGCCTCCTAAATGCTGAGATTAAAGGTGTGTACACCACCACCCAATGGGTGTTGGAACTTATAAAAATTCTTAGAAGCAGAGAAACTGAATTAATAATATGCTGACAGGAGCTACTTCTATGAGGCATCCTGATAAGCCTGTGTGGTACACTTCATGAATACTCAGGAATAACAGGGAGCTACTTTATGCAGAGTAGACTTGTAACACAGCAGGCTAGGCAGCCACTGGGGTCTTCATACCGTTCCTGCAGGCGGCTTTTGTAAGAGCGTTTGATGACTGTTGTCGATCATTGGGGTCCCACTCCAAGCAGACCCCACAATCCACCAGCGACCAGTCTGTTCTGCATTTAAGATGCCATCCCAGGAGATTCGAAGCTGTGTCTCAGAACCTGAGCCAGCATTGCGTACCTGGTTAAAAGAAAAGGCTTCATGAAGAGCTTCGGCTGACTCACATTCTGAACTTCTCTTACACTTTGTTTGAAAAGGCAGTTTGGGTGTACGACTATGGCAATGAATCATGGACAACTGGAACAGTTAGCCTGTTTGGAAAAATGTCAGAAAGAGCTGTCAACTCTTAGTGTTCTGTTTGTAAAGTCTATGGGTTCATTATCCAAATGTGTGTGACCTGGACTCTGCAACAATGACTATGTTAGAATGCCCACAGTAAACATCTCACACTGTATGGCAAGACTACAGGTTGGACACCTCAGGAGACTCATACTGGGCACTCAACCAAAATTCCTGTGCAAGGAGGTTCCACAATCTCACTACAGATACACAGTTTTTAAGACTTGTGCTGGGCATAGCATGACCACTGTTGACAATGAGTCCATGATGGCATGGAGACTCAGGACAAACCAGAATAGGGTGTCACTCACCAGAGCTCTCTGTAACTTCCTTAGTTTCTCCACAGGCTGAGGATCATAGCCAGGGATTTTACGCATGTCATTGTTCTTCAGGGCCAGCATTGTCTCCAACATGAACCGCACCTTAAAGGAAAAGGAAAAGCACCCGAAGGCATCATTTAACAGCCACTGAGGATTCCACATAGTGAGAAGCACATCATGGCTGAAGCACATGGTCACCACTGATGAGAACACTGGCAGTCTGGAGGCAGTCTGTGATACCTCTAACAGTTCATTCAGCAATAGAGTATCTTAAAACAGACGTGTCTCACTATCTGGAGGCCTTCTCTCCTGCACCCCCACAACCCCAGCCCTGGTGTGAGGGTGACCAGAATCCTTCCTTGCAAACCCTTCTTCAAGACTTTATCTAGATGCCAAGTTGAATATTCAGAAGCTGTCACCTTCCCTTCCAGCCTCAGATCTCCTGTATGTCCTACAGGGTGACCCCAAATTCCCATCCCATGTCCCTGCTCCTCCAAAAGTCACTTCTGATTCCCAAGGTGACACCCACTGCCACCACACTCACACATGCTACTTTTCTTTAGAGATTCTTGAAACGTTCCCCCTGCTCTGATCATCTCTCATCTTTCCTACAGTGGGATCAAAGTCGCCATCAGAGTAGAACATTTGTCAATAACTATCTGCTCAGATCTTCCTCCACCAAGAAAAAATCCTGGCTCCTTGGGCCTTATCTTCTCCTTCTTGGTCAGGCCCCCCAGGTTCCCACACTGATGCTCTTCAACAGGTCACATTCGGGCTTCTCAGGTGCTATCCTAACCCCTCAGATGGGGTGGGAGCCTTGAGCCCATTTTACAAAGGAAACTAGCAAGACGAAGCCTCTGCCACTGACACCCAAGCCTGGGAAATAGCTTTTGAGAGGGCAAACAAACCATTTATAATCATAAAATATGTATGAGTTCTTAATGAAGAAACAAGGTTCAAACAGGGTGTGGTGGTAACACCCATAATCCAGCACTCAGAAGAGAATTGATCACTGTAGGCTGAAGGCTGCTTGTTCGCTTCCAGCAGCTCAGCCCCAAAATAATCACTCAGAAACTATATTATTTGAAATACTGTTTGGCCACTAGTTTAAGCATATTTCTAGCTAGCTCTTACATCTAGAATTAACCCATTTCCATTATTTCATATTTTACCACAAGGCTCATGGCCTACTGGCAAAGTTCCAGCCAGCAGCTTGCGTCTTTCCCTCTGGAGGCTACATGGTGTCTCGTCTACGCCTTTTTTCTCCCAGAATTCAGTTTAGTTTTTCCCACCTAGCTCTATTTTGCTTTGCTATATGCCCAAAGCAGCTTCTTTATTCATTAACCAATAAGAGCAACACACAGAATGACTTCCCACACCAGATCATGTGCCTAAGGCCAGCTTGGGTTACATAGTGAGACTTCATCTCAAAAAAAAAAAAAAACCAACCAAGGAAACGAAAGCAGATCCCTCAAAACCAAGGTCAGTCTGCAGACTAAAGGAAAAGTCAGAGCACTAGGTAAGGCAGAAGAGAACAAAGAGAAGAAGGGCATGAACTAGTGTTCAGCCAGCTACTCATTTACGCTCTATGTGCTTCATGGACACTCAGCAGGTCAAGTGGTACTCCTACCCTGTTCTGGTCCTGAAACATGCTGCCTGCCCCACTGGCCTTGGCCTGGGCTTCTGTGATCAGCTCCTTAAGTGACAAGGCGTCATCTTTTCTCAGTGCAAAGCCCACATTTTTCAGCATCAGCAGGATCAGCTCAATGTCTTTTTCCGTAAAAGTTCCAACAAGCTTCTTCAAAATGTCAAAGATGAGGAGAGACTGTACCACGTGGAAGTTGTACAAATGTGCAATCATGGTAAACAGGTTGTCTAGTTCTTTCCCCTCACCTCCATCTTTATAGACACCATCAAACTTCTTCACCACAGCCTCAAGGAAGCAAGCACCAACCTGAAGGAGATGGAAGAAATGTCATCATGGTATTCTGGGATCCTGCCTGTCAAACTGCACAAATACCCATAAAGTACACACGAATCCAGGTGGGACAAGAACTCCAGCAGGGGAGCTGGTAACTAAGAATGCAGACTTCAGTAACTCAGGCTTCACATACTGATGAAAAGATTCTAGATAACAAACACAGTACTGAGTGCTTGCCTCAGCATAGAAACCTTTTCTATAAAAATACTCTCATGTCCTTAGAATCATCATAGAAGTGGTGGCTTCCCTTGGAGTCACTGTGGCTCCCTAGAAAAAAAAATCCTTTAAAAAGTGATAGGAAGATGGCTCCACATAAAGGAGCTTGCTTCCCACCAAATGACCTGAGTTTGGTGTCAGAATACAGGCAAGGGTGATAGCCAGGGAGAGCAGTAAGCCAAGAGATAGCAGATGCCTGAAACTGGGCAAGGTCACTATGGTGCTGTTCTGGAACATCTATTTACAATTCATAAGTGTATGCTGGGGAAAGCCAGGATTTCAACTTGTGGTGGTTCTGAACAAAGGCAGTGAAGGCAGAAATGGCAGTAACCCTGCTGCTGGTAGCATCATCTTGTGACTACTTTCTCCTGCAGGATATCCAGCTGGGAGATGAGTAAGGCAGCTGTGATATATGGGAAAGAAAGGGCTGCTCATAGTGACGTGGGGCAGACTGGCAGGGTAGGCACCATTGAGTGTGATTCCCAGCATCTGCTCTGGATCTCCAGGAACTACACAGGGGTGAGTAGCTTGTGGGCTGCTGGTCAAAATCTGTTTCAATGTCAGTTGGCCCAGTGCATATTTCTGTTAAAATTCACAGCAGCTAAGACATGTGGATGTACAAAGGCAGATGAGATCCACATATAGCTCAGAGTGTAATGGGCAACTACACACAGGATTGCTAGACTGCAAAACAACGAAGCTAGAAAGACTGGCAATACTGATTTCTGGAGGCCCAAACTAAAGGCCTGAGGCTTGATTCCCAGCTCAGGTCTTCTCACTGAAGAGAAACTGAAGCACATCCTCTCCTAATAGTCCCACCATCCTATACTCACGTAGGATGTTAGCAGAGTCACAAGAAGCATTGAGATACTAACTCAGGTAGGTTTTCAGCACACAATTAGGTCCAATTATGTAACCATCTAAATTTTAAATTCTATTAATGTTTTTAAAATTAAACATACTGGTATAACGTAGAAATAGGAAAAAACTCACACTACCAACACTAATTCTGATATGTGAATTTTAGCACAAACCTGCAAAGGCCTGAATGTTAACTGACTGACAGAAAGCCCCAGTAGCTGAGAAGGCCCTTTAATATTTTTTTCCTTCCATGAGTTCTGGGGAGGTTTTTCTCAGCACAGTTCAATGGGAACCAGCATCCTGAGAAGGCAGCATATCTGGCACAAGCTTGAGCGGATGCCATTAGCTAAAGTACTAAATGACTTCCCCTTGAACAAGTCATCTCATTGTCCTGCACGCTATTAGCAAAGGTTTAAATGGGAAGTAGGACCGATAATTTCAGGTTTTCAAATCAAGTGAATTCCTGATGTGCTGCGGTGGTCATATCTATGACTTTTAAAATAACTCACAGAAATGCCGTCTGCACTCAAATCACTTTGATTAAGTCTGCTGAACTGTCCCAGTGTGGGGTAGGACGGGAGAGGCACCACAGCAGCCACAGAACAGTGTTAATTACTGCGATTATGGGGCACCAGGAAAGCTGTCCAGGGCATCCATTACACTTTGTAATAGCAAGAAAATGGACTCAGGCATTCACATGTGAAAATAAGCACACCCTTGGGGGTGTGGGGGGGAGCACTACAGAAGCACAATTCCCAAGACGGCCAATGTAGATCTTGCAGAACAGAGCTTCTGAGGTAGTTAGGCCAATCTCTCCTCTGTCCCGAGCTTCCCAAACTCACTGACTCCACACTGGACTACTATTCCAGATGGCACAGGTGTACCTCTATCCCAACCGTGTGGTGAAGGATGCTGACTAAGAGGACATGCTCCATCATCAGTCTGCTGGGCATGGCTGAGGCAGTGACACAGGCATCCATGAGGGTAGCGGTCAGGGTGTCGTTCATGTGCTTCCTGCTATGGGTCATGTACAGCTCCTCCAGCTGCCCACTTATAGATGCCATGTTTGGCTCGCTTAGCCTGCAGTGAAGTATGAGCAGTGTTATTGATACATTCTGTTTTATAGATATTATATGACCCAGAAACTACCCTAACTTGCCACAAAAACCTGGTGCATACTGCTCTTAACACACTCTAGAATCCTGAAATAATGAAACTGTTTTTTAGTGGAGCATAGCCACTGAAACATACCCTAGGATCCTCTCTACATCTGTACATATGCCCACAGATAGCCTGATTTACTACCCCCAGAGGCAGTGATCACTCCCTAGGTGGTGAATTAAGAAAAAAAAAAAAAACCATGAACTTACTCATCTCTTATGTGACACAGATACACTCTGTGTACCTGTGCTTACTACTGAACCAGCTGTCAAAACAACAGGTAGTGGTGGAATTACAGGATATTAGGGAAATAGAGTGGGCTTTAACAAAAGGAGAAAGCACAAAGGAGGGAAGAGGTGTGACAAGGACTGGCATGAGAACCTTCTGTGATAGAGTAACCATGCATCTTGATACTGGTGGCAGTCACCTAAATCTTCATGGAACAAAACTGCAGAGACTCAGTCTCAACCTTATTCTTGTGAAAAAGATGTGACCTGAAACACTTGTGGGTGCTGTGTCAGTTTCATCTGAGACAGGGTCTCATGTATCTGAAGCTGGTTTCAAACAGCCTGTCTAGACAAGGATGATCCTGAACTTCTGATCCTCTTACACGTACCTGCAGAGTTCTGGGATTACAGAGTTTACAGACATGTACCACTATGCCTGGCTTATGTGGCCTGGCAAGCTAGGGCTTTAGGCTTTGTGCATGTTAGATGAATACTCTACCAACTTAGCCACACCTCCAGTTCTCTCTCTGTTTTGTTTTGAACTGTAATATAGGCTCGGGGTGATCCCTCTAAGGACCCTCCCCCACTGTCTTTTTAACTCTCACTGATCTATAATTACAGATTAAGCAACAAAAGGACAATATATATTTGAAACCTGACAAAATTAGATGAGGTGCTAGAGGCCAGGAAAGTAGTCATCTTTAGAGGGCTTGGAAGAGGGATCCGAATGAGAACAAGTAAGGGACATGAAAGAAGTGGGGAAGGGCTTTAGACAAACGATTCTGATAGACCGGTTAAGTCTAGACAGCCAATAGGGAAAGGTAAGTGACAAATCCCCACCCACGTGGCTTCCGATGAACCCTCTGATGTTTTATTCTTAAAATGAACAACAGAAAATGATGACGCGAATGTCAACGGAGGAGCCTGTTCACCACCAGGTGAATCCACTTTCCAGGGAGGGTGACTTCAGCTGGGCCGTTCCTGGGATGACACAGAAAGAACCCTGACCTGTTTCTTCCTGCTTCTCAGAATGACCTGTGGGAGGTCTTCAAACATGGAAAGGGCAATCTCAAACAGCTGGGTATCCTACCGCTTCAAGAGCGTTCCAGTTATCTCACACCAAGAACAAGGATCCAAAACACTGTCTAGTCCTAGCCCCATCGTTCGCTTTTTAGATGGTTTCTATAGCTAACTGATAATATGCCATCATTGTATAAGGTTACCTGTTAATGAGGCCTTTAACGTGTTTCTTGAGTCTTTCCAGCTCTTCTTTCTTGTGGACATCCACTGTTTCCTCACCTCGCAACCGAGGTGGGATGTACTTTTCACCACTTTCAACACAGTACCTTTCCTTGAAGACAGGAATGAAATCGCAAAAAAATTTACAGTCAACAAACTTAGTATTTTTCCTCTTTACTCAAATACTACCCCGCCTCCTGAAGATTTGGAGCAGCTATCATTACAGGACACGGCTGCTCAACAGAGAAGCTCTACTGAGCGAATGCCTGGAATGGCCTGGGTTGGCCTTTCCCTGGGCAGGCCGTGGCTGTCATTGTGTCCCCTGCCCCCTCACCCCGTCTGGAATGACAGCCCAGAGGGCCTTACACGTTGTTGGCGCCATACCTCATGTTCTGTGTCGTCTTCCGAAGAACTTTCGCTCTTTTCAACGGCCTCTGCAAAACGGACACTCTTACTCCCTTTATTTTCCAGGGTCCCACCCTCTGCTTCTTCCTCCCTGTGCAAGTTTACATCCTCCTCACTTTCCTCGGAACTGTTTTCTAGGTCACTCTCCTGTGCCTGCTCAGTCTCCGCCTTGGCTTCCTCCTCTTCCTCCCCGCTGCTTTCGTACAGGCCGCCGCCTCTCCCGCATTCCAGGGCCCCCAGAATGTAATCTAGTCCGTCGCGCGCGAAGCTGAGCGGCACCGAACTGCCGTTGCCCTTCTTCTTGCGCTTGTTCAGGCCGAGGCATCGCTCCAGCTTTCGGATCTCTCGGTCCTCCTCCTCGTTGGCTGCTAGAAGAGCCCGCTTCCGGGCGGCGGAGGTGGCAGGACCGGGTTTCCCGGGGCCACCTTTAGCTTTGGCCTTAGGTGACACTGCTGTGGCCGGAGAAGAGGAAGTCTTAACCTTATCCTGGGTCGCGGCGGCCTTAATGTTAGCGGAGGAAGTCTTGGCCTTGGTG
>LOEQ01002994.1:143475-158418 GCA_001685075.1 Bramus lutescens | reverse complement strand
CTATCTATCTATCTATCTATCTATCTATCTATCTATCTACCTATCTTCTATCTACCTACCTACCTAACTACCTATCCTATTATCTACCTATCCACCCTCTAATATATTTGTTAGATGATTTTTCTAGAGAGCCCAGACTAACACAGCTACCAAAGAGCAGCTAAGACAAACCCATACAATGCCTACTGCTACACTGGTTACTTTTCTACAGTTTCTGGTGAACCATTCGAAAGGAAGATCCTCTAGTTTGTCTTTCTGCGTCTTGGCTACCTCATTCAGAATGATTACTTCAAGATCCATCTGGTTACCTTCCAAATGAATAATTTCAATTTTGTAATAGCTGAACAAAACTCCATTGTGTAAATACACCACATTTTTCATCCTTCATTCATAGGTTGATGGACATTGAGGCCTTTCCCATTTCCTGGGTATTGCAAGTAGAACAGCAAGGAGCATGAGAGAGTTAGTATCTCCAGAGCATGGCTTGTAGTCCTTTGAGTATATGCTTGAGTGCTGTATCTGGATCATATGTAGAATCTAATTTTGGCTTCCTAGGGATCCACCACACTGATTCCATAGTGGGTGTACAAGTCTTCACTCACACCAATAGGGAGGAAGTGCTTCCCCTCCCCCATACCCACATCACTTGTCACCATTATTTTTTAACCTGTGCCATTCTGCCTATGGTGAGATAGAATCTCAAAGCAGTGTTAATTTGTATTTCCCTAATTGCTATGGACAGTGAACATTTTTTAAAAAAAATATATTCATCATCTATTTGTGTTTCATCTTTTGGGAACTCTCTGTTTAGTTCTATGCTCCATTTTTAATTGGGTCATTTGGTGTTGAATTTTTTGAGCTCTTTATATAGTCTAGATTTTATCCCTGTGTAATATGTAGAGCAAGTTTTTTTTTTCATCCTGTAGGCTGCCTCCTCACTTGAGGGATGGTGTCCTTTGCTGTGCAGAGACGTTTTAGCTTCATGAGGTCCCACTGATTAATTGTTGGTCTTAAAGAAGCATCTTCCTTACTGGCTAGCTTTCAAAGTGCTGAAAGATGTGATGTATGCTACTAGAGGAGAAAAATAATCATTGGTCATATAGAGCTTTGACCCTTTTAAGCTGCAATAATGACTGGACTTGCGAGACATGCACACTGGTTCAATAATGGCGTGGCCATTGAGGGAGTAACGAACAACTTTCTTGTTGAATTAAAATCTTGATCCACAAAATTCAACCAAATATGATATCAGTATTTGGTCAAGAACCTATGGCTAGACAAGTCATAGGCCCTAGGGGAGGTCCTACTGGGTTATTTTGATAAATGGGCATTATAATAAACTTATTTTTATACACATAGATCAATGCATGTAGAGACTCACAAGTGACCAAGGTGTAGAGACTAAGGGACTGAAGAATAAGGGGTCTGAATGGAACATATATATCATAGTCTCTTCCTCAAGGGCTCAGAGACCATTCTTAGAGAAAGGGTGGCAAGAGTATAAGAATCAAATCTGGTGGGCGACTACAAGGAAACACCTCTGGACACAGCAGTCTGAACTCGCAGTGGTTATGATAAGACACCCAAACCCATGTAAGACAGGCTAAACCAAATCCTGAACATGAAATTCAACTTCTAGCCATGGAGTTGACTGAGACATGCCAGGAGAAGAGCTTTTTCTAAATTTTCAGCCCCTGGTAAGTCAGTGGAAGACCACATATCCGAGAATATTTGGGCATCACAAATTGGTCTTGATGGGGGAGGGAAAAGACATATAAATAGGTGAGAAGGGAGGAAGTGGATCTGAGGAAAGTAACTGGGTAGGAAGATATCAAAATAGGTTGTAAAAATCTCTCAAAGAACCACTTTTTTTTGAAAGAAGGATGCCACAGTAAACCTTCAGTGTCTTTACTAAACCCTAACCCACATGGCCCTTCTTGCTCCTGTCCAATGACATAGGCTCCTGAAGGACTTACTATCAGAATAATTAAAGGGAAGTCTTGCTTAGAAAGTGTACTTGGTGTTTAATCTTGATTGCATTCTAACAGCTTCCTTTACCTTTGTCTCAAAAAAAAAATTAAAACAGAATACAGCCTATTTCGCTCAATTTTATTTTCTATGATAATAAAAGCTAATCTTTGTAATTGCTCTATTTTAAACTATGCAGCATATTCAATCCAAAATGATAAAGTAAGAAAAAATATTTTAGATTTTGAGAGGCAAGAGGCAGTGCTGAAGAGAGAAAATAATCCTGTCTCATCTTTCATACTTTTTCTTCATTAAAACTTTATTATAAATACATGGCACCCTTGTTTGTTGCCCAATAAGATTAGCTTGCCTCACTGGATCCACATTTCAAAGGAACATTTTTATTTACTACTTTCCAAAAGAAACTTTTACATGCACTGGTGTTTTGCCCTCATATGCCTCTGTGTGAGGTGTCTGATCCCCTGGAACTGGAGTTACAAAGCTGGAGTTACAGAGAGGATGGAGCTGCCATGTGAATGCTTGGAATGAACCTGAACAATCTGGAAGAGTAGTCAGGGCTCTTAACCACTGAGCCATCTCCCCATCCCTTGAAGGAACAGCTTTTGCACGATGTATTCCTTTCTCTTTTCCTTGGGCCAAGATGTCATTTAGGAAGTTATATGAAATACTATGATTTCAAATTATTAAGTAACCACTAAGACTTCTCAGGTACTTACTACAAATTAGGCTCTATTACAAACTTTGAATAAAATCTTTTGTGGTGTCATCACCTCTGTTTTTATGAAAGTGAGAACTGAAATTACAAGAGGTAAAAGTCAAATAAAACAAACAAACAAAAAAAGTGTGGCTCGGCTCAGTGTGAACTCAACATCATAGGTTTGATCAGTATGTCCCCCAGTACACAACCATGTCTTGCTCATAATAGCTTTTCCTATTATCCATATATTCAAACATCGTAGAGCATGCTGTATATTGGGCTGTGTAAACCATGGAGATAAAGAGGTCAAGTGGATACCACACTGCCTCCCTGAAAGCATTCCTGGCCTAGGTTGCAATGGTTCACTATTGCCTGCGGAGTGTTTTCTCCATGGCAAATCAAGATGCAAGGGAAATAACTTCACACAGCTTTACCCTTGAGTATATGTGTGACCCTAGGTAAGTAAATAAACCACTTAAATTCCTCACGCCTCTGTGCTTCTTAGGTATTTAGAGTCCTCCAACTAATTATACATCTCTGCAATGGTCTAGGAAGACCATGAGTCCTTTTAATCATACCCCAGAAAGTTCAGAAGCAAATTAGCAGGCCTCCTCATCTTAGTTATTCAGTGCAAGCCAAATTAGGGACAAGCCAAAGGATGCAAACCCACTTTTATCAGGCAGTAAAGATATCTAGACTGGAACCAATGCTCTGATCCTGCTTTCTTAATTACTGTGGCATTCACGTGAGCCACCAGAGCAGACAAAACGCACTCCTGCTATCAAGGAATGAGGCAACAACGGGAAAAGGTGAAGAGAAGAGATGCCTTTTATTCTAATGAGCCCTGTCTGTAAGAGTCTCTGGCCCCAAATTCTACACTCAGTGAAGCTTCCCTCTTTTTTTCTCATGAGAGCCTTTGCTTCTTTTTGCTCAGAGATGTACGTGCTGTGCGCCTATCTGCCTTCCTTTTCTCTTTGATAGGCAGTAGCACACTCTAGAAAGAGAGCAGCAGAAAGGAAAGAAGGGAGGGAAAGAGGGAGGGGAAAGGGGGAACTGAGGAAAGAAGGGAGGGAGGAAGGAAGGGAGGGAGGGGAAAGGGGAAACTGAGGAAAGAAGGGAGGGAGGGAGAGAGGGAGGGAGGGAGGAGGAAAGGAGAAGGTGCTGCAGGAAAGAAAAAAGAAGGCAAGAGAAGGAAAGAAAAGCAAAGGCTAGGACGTGCCCAGGCTTCTAAATGACCTTGCACATGAAGCCAGCCTTTTCTCCATCTCAAATGCCACAGTCAAAAGATAAAGGCACACTACAAAGGGTTGTTGGAAGAGTAAAACGACTATATCACCCTGCATTTAACACTGTGAAATTTCATATATGGAACCTGGTATAGCACCTGGTGCAAAGAAGATGAGCCACGACTGACTTAATTATTTGATGCCTTTCTTCATTTTTTTAAACCTTATAGCTATAAACTACAGAGAAAAAACAATCTTATTAAAACATACAAGGCAAGCAATGCACTGCCCACAGTGGGCACTCTGACTTAAAAGGGAAGAGCTACACCCATCCACCTTCAAACTCAGGTATCAGATTAATTTTATTCTGATACATTAATTTCCAGCCAGAACTTGAGTTCCGGAATCACACTGCCAGAACCTGTGTCCATGCTCCCTCAGTATAAGGTGGCAAGATCCTGGACAAGAAGATTAATAATGTGTTTGGTTCTGTTGGTTCTTTAGAGGGCAGAAAGAAGAAGATGAAGAAATCTAAATCTAATTTACAGTGTTGTCAAGACAAGTGCTGATCAACTGTCCATTAGAGAGTAAATGTCCAATCGAGGTTATTAAAATATTTTGATTCTATGACGATTTTGTTGTTGTTTTTAGAACCAGTTCAAATTGAAACGCTCCCCCAGTAACACTGCTTCGAACAACAGAAAACAAACGTTTGTGAATTTTGCCCATCAATGTTCTTTTCAATACTGCTTGCACCACTCTATCTATGTATCTATCTATCCTATTCAGAATCTTACAACAGCTGCCTAGCTGCTCTCCCTGCTGCCAACCAAACCTCTGTCTATAAGGCAGCCAGTCTCGGGGCTTACACTGGTAACCCAACCGTACGCCGGCCCACACCTCTGGTGGAAGCCTCCTACCCTACCAGAGGCCAGGTCAGCATCCTGAACCCCAGGGAAGACCACCCTTCCACACCATGTCTGCTTGCCCAGCATAACCACCCTCCTCTCCCTGCCACCATATCCCAGCCCAAATGTCTGGCTAAAGCCTCCTACTCCACCAGAACTCAGGCCAAAACCTTGAATCCCAGAGACCAGGCCAGCTCTGTGAAAATCAGGCAGAAGCTTCTTACCTCACCAGAAGCCAGGTCCACATCCTGAACCCCAGATGACCCCCACCCCCACCAGATCAGGGACCATACACATCACTGGACCTCTATCCAACTTGGGCAGCAACTCCCCTGCTGGATCAGAGGCCATGCAGGCCACCAGAAGCCATTCTCCAAAACTGCCCACATACTGGGTCACCAAGCAAGTCTCGACAGGTAAGAGAGAATGGAAATAACCCCCTGCGTCCTATCAGATCATCCACAGATTAAAGCCGGATTTCAACGAGGATCGAAACAACAGCAAGCCTACAAACTGAGGGGAACTGAATAACTCTAAATTGAATAACTCCTGGATCAAGGCAGAAATAAGGAAGGAAACTGAAGACTTCCTAGAATTTAGTGAAAATGAATGCACAACATCCCCAAACTTATGGAACACTGTGAAAGCAGCGCTCTAAAGGAAGTTTGTAACATTAAGTGCCTGCATAAAGAACTGGAGAAACTCAGACTATCAACTAAACAGCACACCTGAAAAGCTCTAGAATAAAAAGAAGCATACACCCCCAAGACGGCAAGAAATAATCAAATGAGGGTTGAAATCAATAAAAATAGGAACAAAGACAACAATATAGAGAATCAATGAAGGGGTTGGTTCTTTGAGAAAATCAACAAGACAGACAAACTCTTATCTAAATTAACTAAAAGACACAGAAAGAATGCCCAAATGAACAAAATCAGAAATAAAAGGCTAAACATAACAACAGACAGCAAGAAAATCCAAAGAATCATTAGGTCAGACTTCAAAAACCCATACTCCACAATATTGGAAAAATCTAAAAAGAAACTGACAAATTTTTTTGAAAGATACAACTTACCAAAGTTAAATCAAGATCAGATAAACCATCTAAATAGACCTATATACCAGTTTTCTAATTATTCCACAAAATAGAAACAGAAGAAACTTTGCCAAATTTGTTTTATGTGGTCACAGTTACCCTGATTCCAAAACCACACAAAGACGCAACAAGTCTTGGAGAGATCAGGGAAACAAGGAACATACCTAAACAAAATAAAAGTGATAGACCGCAAGTTGATAGCCAACATCAAATTAAGTGGAGGGAAACTCAAAGGAATTCCACTGAAATCAGGAACAAGACAAGGTTGTCCACTTTCTCTATATCAATTCAATATAGAACTTGAAGTTCTGGCTAGAGCAATAAGAAAACAACAGAAGATCAAGGGGATACAAATTGGAAAGATGGGAATCTTTAAAGTGTTGCTCTTTGCAGATGATATACATAAGTGACCTGAAAAATTCTACCAGGGAACTGTTACAGCTGATAAACACTTTCAGCGAGGTGGCTGGATACAAGATTAGCTAAAAAGAAAAAAAATAAATCGTCCTTCTATATACAAACTATAAATGGGCAGAGAAAGAAATCAGGGGACTAACACCCTTCAGAATAACCACAAATAATATAAAATATCCTGGTGTAACTCTAACATAGCAAGTGAATGACCTGTATGGCAAGAACATCAAATCTTTGAAGAAAGAAATTAGAGAAGCTATCAGAAAATAGAAAGATCTCCTGGACTCTTGGATCGGTAGGATTAACAATAAAAATGGCCATCCTTCCAAAAGCATTCTACAGATTCAACACAATCCCCATCAAAATTCTAACACGATTCTTTACAGACCTTTGCAAGGGCAATACTCAACTTTATATGGAAAAACAAACCACCCGGGAATGTCTAAGCAATAATCCTGAACAATAAAAGAATTTCTGGAGGTATCATTGCCATCGCTGACCTCAAGCTCTACTACACAGCTATGGTAATAAAAACAGCATGATATTTGCATAAACACAGACAGGTGGATCAATGGAATTGAATCAAAGACCCAGACATAAATCCACACACCTATATATACCTGATTTTTGACAAAGAAGCCAACATTATACAATGGGAAAAAAGAAAGCATGCCTGGAACCTTACATCCTAGTCTTGGATCAGCATATGACTCCCTGTCCACTACATGTCCAAAGGGTTTTCTCAGGGCAAAACACCTGTGGAAACAGACTCAGTAATGGCAAGGGCCAGCAAACCACAGGACAGCATATGAATTTACAAAATTCATGCAGCTTGCAGGTTCTTTTCTCTCTCATTCTATTGTTCATTCTCTGAATGGTTTTTAGTTTTACTTTGGCAGTCACACATGCAACAACTGTAATTTTTTCCTGGAAATTTGGTTTCTTTTTTTTTTTTGGAATATTGTCCTCTAATACTCAGCAGGAGGCTGATGCTTCTCTTATCTGGAATTACTAACTAGAACTCCTTCTCCTGGGAACTTTTCTGGCTCCATAGTTAGATACATATAAGAAGACAACCCTGGAACTATTAACCATGTCCCACAGTTCTGGAAAGGGGAGTACGGCATACATACACAGAGCAGGGGAAAGGCCTCAGGAATACAGATAGTATCAACTATTGAGAGTAAGTTCTCTGGACACTAGGCATATAGAATCAATCGTAGAATCTGGTATGATTCAATGGGGCAAATGCAATGCAAAATATGGGATGGAGAGATCCATCTTTCTCATACACAGGAGCTTATATTGGTGGGAGAAGTGAGGTCTAGTGGATGGGGGAAGAGCGCCTTATCCAAGTCTGCCTTTCTAGAGAGATGGAGACATGGGATCCTCTTGTGGAAAAGGGAACACTTTAAAAGCATATCTTACAGATGTAAAGAACTCATCTGGGTTTGAATATTGTTGTTGTTAAAGCACTGTACCCATGTCTACTAGTTTTTAACTTTGTAACTGCAAGTAGATGCCCGTTGATATAAATGTTGCGAGAGCAGAGTGTGTCTGGCTGGATATTTAGTTAAGCCTGCAAAACTGCTGAACTCTAAGTCTAGAATAAGGTGATGTATGAGGTAGGAAAATATATTTAAGGAAGCATAAAAGGGAACAATGGAGGCTTTTATAATGATTATGACATATTTCTTAAAATATGTATTTCTTAAAGGTCAAAAATGGAAGCCAATAATAAAGCTGTTCATGAAAGCTTGGAAGAAAAAAAAGCTGTTAAAGCATAAATAAAGATGGCTCAAGCTATTCAGGGGCACTTGAGTGCAATCCACCTGGTGGTCAGAACTCTTCCTCACGCTGACACCCTTTCTCCATCACAAAACTTGAACCCAAGCCAAGGAAAAGCATCTTCAACAAATGCTGCTGGTCTAAATAGATGTCAGTATGCAGAAGAATGCAAATAGATCCATAGCTATCATCCTGAATAAAACTCAAGTCCAAGTGGATAAGACCTCAACATAAGTCCAGATACACTGAACCTGATAGATAAGAAAGTCAGAAATAGCCTTGAATGCATTGGCACAGGAGACAACTTCCTGAACAGAACACCAATAGTGCAGGCACTAAAATAGACAATAAATGGAACCTCATGAAACTTAAAAATCTTCTGTAAGACAAAGGACACCATCAACAAGACAAAACAGCAGCCTACAGAATGGGAAAAGATCTTCACCAATTCCACATCTGACAGAGGGCTGATCTCCAAAACATAGAGAGAACTCAAGAAACTAGACATCAGAAAAACCAGATAATACAATTTAAAAATGGGGTACAGTTCTAAATAGAGAATTCTCAACAGAGGGATCTGAAATGGCCAAGAAACACTTAAATAAAAGTTCAACATTCTTTGTCATTAGGGAAATGCAAAACAAAAGAACTTTAAGATTCCATCATACACCTGTCAGAATGGCTAAGATCAGTAACACAAGTGACAACTCATACTGGGGAAGTGTGGAGTAAGGGGAACACTCCTCCACTGCTGGTGGGAGTGCAAACTTGTACAGCCACTTTAAAATCAGTATGGTGGTTTCTCAGAAAATTGAGAATCAGCCTACCTCAGGACCCAGCTATACCACTCTTGGGCATATATACTCAAAGTATGGTCAATTATACCACAAGGACACTTTTCAGCTATGTTCATAGCAGCATTATTTGTAATAGCCAGAACCTGGAAACAACCCAGATGTCCCTCAACTGAAGAATGGATAAGAAAAATGTGATACACTTACACAATGGAGTATTACCTAGCTGTTAAAAAAGTGACATCATGAAATTTGCAGGCAAATGGATGGAACTAGAAAAAAAATCATCCTGAGTGAGGTAACCCAGACCCAGAAAGACAAACATGGCATGTACTTACTTATGCATGTATATTATATGTAAAGTACAGGATAACCAAGCCACAATCTACAGACCCAGAGAAGCTAAGTAACAAAGAAAGATCAAGGGAGGTGCAGTGTACGAATCCCCTTGGGAAGAGAAAATAGAATAGATCTTATGGGTGGGTTGGGGGTGGGTGGGGTGGGAACAGGATGTGTCAGGTTTGGGGGGATGGAGGAGAAGAGTACTACTGGAAGAGATGACTGGGAAGGGGGGGCGTTTCAGGCTGATGTAGAAACCTAGACTCCCAAGTGTCTACAAGGGGGACCTTAACTAAGACTCCTAGCAATAAGGAGCCTGAACTGGCCGTTTCCTGTAACCAGACAAGACTTCCAGTGGAGGGAATGGGACACCAATGCAGCCACATAACCTTTGACCTATGATTTGTTGTGCCTACAAGAGTGTTGGGGGTAAAAGTGGCTCAGAAATTGTGGGAGGAGCCAGTCAATGACTTGTCCAGCCTGAGACCCATGCCATAAGAGTGAGGCCACCCCTGACATTGCCTGGAGAGCCAGAGCCCAGAAGCTGGACAGTCCGGAGATCTAAGACAGAACCAAACATGGCTGGCAAAAAAAGAAAGAAAAAGTCAATGAGATGATTCCTAATCATATTCTGCTATACTCATAGATTGGTGCCTAGCCCAACTGTCATTAGAGAGGCACTTCTAATGTTTATGTTACAAAAATCTACACCAAGATATACCTGGGTTGATTTTTGTTAAGAACTGGCATTTTATGTCAACATGGTTGTGTATTTTCACATAAAAAAGTTTCATTATGTACGAAACAAATTCCTTCTATGTAACGTGCTTTATGTTACACAGTAGGATAAAAAATAAATACATATTCCCTTATAGTTACTCAAATCATTTCCAATTTAATTTTATCATTCATTTAACCTGTCAGATTAATAAACCTTGAAATATACCCCAAAGATCCTAATAGCCTCATTCTCTTGCTTAACATCCTACCATTCATTTAAAATGTGTTACCAAACCTTGAAATACACCAAAAAAGAAAAAAATAAAACCAAAAGCCTGACTCTCTTGCTTAGCATCTTTTGCTTGCCTTTTATCACTCTTAAGATCAAAATCCCTTCTTTGGAGTGAACAGAGTGTTTGTCTAGCATGCATGAAGCCCCAGAACCACTTAACCTGATATGGTGGTGCACACCTGTAATCCCAGCACTTGGCAAGTGAAGGCAAGAAGGATCCAATGTTTAAAGTCACTTTATACAGCATGGTGAACTCAAAGACAGCTTATGAACAAATAAATCTTTTCTTTAACACTGTCCATAGTTGTGTTCTCTGGGCTTACAGCCTCTGCACTAAGCATGCCCCCTTCATTCTCTGTGATCCAGTGGTCCCCTGCTCCTTCCTGCTGGCTTTTGCATTTTGAGACAGACTGCTATGCACTCTTGGCGCTGCATTTAGTGCCAGCATCCAGGAGTCTACAAAAGGCCTATTCTGAGAATATTCCATTAGTTGTTTCAAATCTTCACCTCGACCCTCCCATAATATACCATCCCATAATATACCACATCCTGTGCAATGCTGAAGGCCTGTCCCATCGACAGCTGAGAACAGGAGCCAGTCTCTCTCATTCAGTTCATCCAAGACATGCAGACCTTTGCTCGTTGTTAAGAAAGGGCAGGACAGAGCTTGAAGCTAGAGTAGCAGAGGCAGTCAGTCTCAAATGTCACAACATAATGGTGTGGATTACTGTACTCACCTTGTCCCCGGAGTGGCGACACATGAGAGGTGTCTGGAAACAACATCTGCACCACAAGTGACTCAATAAATGATTGCTGCTCACCTGCACGGCTGGTTTATGGTTTCCAAATACAAAGAGAAGGGGCCGTGTCCTGCCTCCTGTGGGCATTAAAACTCCAGCAGGACAGAACATGTTAATTTCACTTTACCCCTTAGATTTACATAAAATGCGTTAAATATGTGAAGCAGGCTATTTTTAAAAGTCAAAAGGCTGTATTCTTATGAAAATAAAGAGTTTTTTCAATTAGCAAAACACAAATAGCTGAATCCAATTCAGTTCATCTTGGAATACTATTTTAAAATAAAGTGGCTTAATTAAGGTGTCTTATGAAGTAGGTGATCATACAGATTATTACCACAGGTTAAAAAGACTTGTAATTAAACTATTAGTAAAACTGATGGCTTTATAAAATTTCTGTCAGACTCCAGTCAAAGGAGAATCAGAAAGTTCCTTATGGCCTAAAAAACTCCAGTGAAACAAAGGTACAAGGTAACTGACGTTCTCCTAAAGAAGGCTCTTTCCGTCTCAGTACCTTCATGGTTTCTTCTGTGTGTTCCATATGTTCATGGGAGAATATCATCATTGTTACAGTCCTTTGTTAAGAAATCTATTTTACTATAATTCTATTCACTGCAATTTCCTTAGTAACAAGCTGCTCTCTTTTTCTTTTAAAAACTACTAAAATGTCATTCACATCACGTCCTGGATGCAGATCCAGCTATTTCCAATAGCTATTCAAAAAAAAAAAAAGCATAATCACCATAATTACTGTTGACATCTAATTAACATTCAGCTTCCTTTCTGCAGCATCTACAGCTGGACAAACCATCTATTACAGGATAAAAACTAATGCTCTGGTGTCTTCTCTTCAAAAATTAGGGGGGAAAAAAGACAAACCGGGATCCTAAACACCTGGGTTCTTTTTTTGTTCTCCCTACAAAGGATGGTTGGGGATAGGAGAGCTGCAGCATTACCTGTCTAAATATTGTCAGCTGGTACACCGGACCTTGTCAGAGAAAAGCAAACCCATCCTGGGTGTTATTGGGATGCCAACACCCATGCATGCTGTAGAACCTGTAGTCCATGAGGCACGGCTCCCAAGCTTCACCAGTGTGTACCATTGCTTGAGAACTACTTTGGCTTGGTTCTTTCTCGCTGGCTTACTTCATCCCTTGCTGGCCGGCCTCCCCTTTTGTAGAGCCGCATAATGCCTGCCAGACCCGTTCCAGCTTTCCAGCTCACATTTTCTGCCATCGCTGGGGGCATCCCTGCAGGATGGCATGTTTCCGTCTCAGGGAAAAACCTTTATACAACACTAGTGACTGAAACATTCCATCTCGCTTATGAAATGGTGGCTCAGATATCACGCTAGGTGAGGTCAACAGAGTTCCAATTGGGTTTAAGGCCCACTCTGCAAGAGGGAGTTCACATCTGGTACTGTAAGCCAGGATATAAACTTGGAACTGGGGATGTCATAGAACCCAAATTCTATTGTCTTGTTAGATGGGGGAGATCTGTCTGTCAAACTGCCTTCGAAACATGTGTGTGTGTTTACACCCATAGAACACTGAATGGTTAGCTCCAGCTCATAACCACTGGTAAAGATCCCCAGAACAAGTGAGTCTTAGCATGGTGGCCTAAGTCATAGCCATAGGATATCTAGTTAACCCATCCAAGGCTCAGGGGTCATTGCAGAAGGACTGGAAAGAATATAAGAGCAGAGGAAGGGTGGAGTGTTGCGTCAAAGTTTCCTCCCAGATTACAACATTCCATCATGCAGAGAAGCTCCTGAAGCAGGAAGGCCTTGAGTTGTTACTCAAAACAGCTTCGGGAAGTCCCAGAAACTGACCCAGTTCACTAGGCCCCTCCCTCCCAAGAATAAACAATAGATGACTCAGGATTAATCTCCAACAAGCCAAGTTGCAGAGAAGACTCAGACCTGCCAAACTACCTGGAAGGAGCAGAAAATGGAGAAGCAACTTGGAAGAGGGTCAGACCAAATGAGTCACTTGGACATGGCACTCTCCAACTTGTGGAGCTGTGCAGAGGGCTCCAGGTTTCCAGCTTCTGTGCCCTGTCATCCATGCTGGGGTGGGCTTTGGTAACAGCTGTTTTTGAGTCATTTCTGCTCCTGTAAGTAACCCCGACCCATGTTCCTGTAAGTAGCCCCAATAAAACTCATTGGTTCAGCAAGGTGGACTTCAGTGGTATCTGTATTTTGGTCTACTGCATGCTCCCTATCTGGGGTAAGTAAACATGTGTGTAGTATTCCCCCTCCCCAGGAAAAGTATTGTCACACAACAGGAGTCTCCCCAGTTATGTCTGTTTACAAACAGCCCAGCCCTTCTTGTTATTAAGGTTTTGGCACAAAGAGAAGTGATACAGATAAACTAGTAAAAAGGACAGAGATTCTAGCATCTTCCACAGTAATCATTATGGAGTCCAGGTTAGGGAAGGCTGCCTTATATCTCAGATGGAAACAAAAATCGTGTTCAATTTCTTTTTTCTTTTTCTTTTTTTGTCTTTTATTAAATTTGTTCTTTCAATTTCTATCCTCTGGATTATTTTCCAGATCAGTGATTTTCAATGGGAAGAGACTTCTGTGGAGGAGTGCTATAGCTGTCTGCTGGGTTAGAATGCTGACAAACTCCCACAGAGCCTCACCGTGGAGAGTTAGTTACCTAGGCCCAAATATGAGCATCTCCTGATGGAGAGAGTAGTCTTCCTCTCTGAGCTGCTTCTGAATTTTCTTTAACTTCTGAGAAAGAAGGCTCCTTTCTAGGCGAATGTTCTCTGCATTCACAAGTTCGAACATCCAGAACTAAGGCTAATCTGCAGCGTTTCTTTGTCTACAGAAAACAGTGTACCCTGTGAATCCTCAGGCTTACTAGGGGAGAGGCTGCTACTGCTTTCTCCATCTCCCTTCACCTCCCAGGGCCCACCCTGCTCTACCACTAACAGACTGAGGGCAGCTGTTTGGAATGCCATCTTGACTCCTATAGTTCAAGACCATCTTCACAAATACAGGCACGATACCAGGTGTATGGCATCTCTGGTATGTAACAGCTAGCAACATCTTTTGGTCTACTATCAACCTGGTTCCACAGTCTGTTTTCTAGCCTGGGCTAAATAGGACTCTCTTGAAAACTTGATTCATTCCTGCAAACTCTGCAGACTCAAATAAGCCCATGTGCAGCTGATGATGCTGCCTCTCTACACTCTTGCTCTTTGTCCTTTGGGTAGCCCGCTTCATAGCCTGGGAACTAGAAAGACTTGAAGATGTGGCCTGTGACCGGAGTGGTACATCCTAGTCTCATCTTGACAGTTGATTGGGCAGTAAACATAAGGAAATCACCACCCCTTTCTTCAGTCTTCGAATTGATAATGGCTATCGCTTGCTCTTAGCTGAATGGCTCTTCCATAGAACAGATTTGATTTCTGGCCAATCCGTTGAGTGCACGCACAGCAGCAAATGCAATTATCTCTCCCAGTGCATGCTTCGCCTTTTCACTTGTAGTGCTTGTAGATTTGCTGTAATACCTTCATGAGTGTACTGGCTCCATCCATGCCCCCTCCCGCCTTATAGGTCAAAGCACGGTAGGTCTTACAGACCCTCTTCCATTTAAACTGGGGCCTCTTCTTAGTGAAAATTCCCACAAAGTTCTCTTGTGTGTTTTCACTGGTTCTTTGCACACATATGCGTGTCTTGTGTGTGAGTGTGTGTGTGTGTGTGTGTACGTGCTTGCATATAAGTACACATACATGCATGTGGAGGCTAATAGTCACCCTCCAGTGACATTATTCAGGAGCTGTTCATTCATTTTTTTTTTCTTTTTGGTTTTTCAAGACAGGGTTTCTCTGTAGCTTTGAAACCTGTCCTGGAACTAGCTCTTGTAGACCA
>LOEQ01002994.1:104571-143454 GCA_001685075.1 Bramus lutescens | reverse complement strand
ACCAGGCTGGCCTCGAACTCACAGAGATCCACCTGCCTCTGCCTCCCGAGTGCCGAGATTAAAGGTGTGCGCCACCACCACCCGGCCTTCATTCTGGTTTTTAAGACGAGGTTTCTCAATAGCCTAGTGCCTCCATGTAGGCTAGTCCAGCGAGCGCTGATGATTTGCCTACCCCTGCCTTTCCTGTGCCAGGATTATAAGCACATGATGCAGTAATCAAGTTTTTACCTGGGTGCTGGGGACTGAACTCAGATCCTCGGGCTTGCACAACAAGCACTTACTGGCGTAGCTCCTCAGTCTATGGTCACCTTGCATCTGCTGTTACTTCTGCCTTACCGTCAGTTTTGCATTCCTTTAGCGCTGAAGTATCTCCCGTTACACATCTCAGTCATATGTAGCAAGTCATTATGTCTTTGTATAGCTCTTACACACATTGGGCATTAATTAATTGCTTGATTAATTAATCAAGACTGACATGCTTCTCCTTTCTATAACATTCATTGATGACATTTTCAACATCCATTCATCTTTCGCATGTACGGATCAGCAGGGATGGTTCTGTTGGTCTCAGCTGAGCTTGCTGACTCCTCTACAGAAATCGGTTCACCTCTGGGGCTTTCATTCATGTGACCCTTGTTTCCCCTTGACAGATGTGGCTTGGGAAATTTCATTCTTCGGGAGCTTGCGTAAGTACAAGAGAATAAGCAAAGGCTGGGGATGCCTTTTAAGACAATGTAAAGTCAAGAATAGAGACAGCTTTCGTGGGAAGGACTGCCCCTGTGAAGCCAAGCCAGGACTGCATCTGTGATTCTGTCGATGAGGTCAGGGAGCATGGGCACAGCACTCTGTCTGTCTGTCCCATGCCAGACTCCTGCTACCCATTGCAATGGTCAAAAAAAAATCTGTCCTGACTCCAGAATGTATCCTAATCCCCAACTTGATCCTGCGGAGCTGTTGCAACTGCTCCCATAAGGTGGCACTAGAAGCTGACTTCTCTTACAATGAGGGAGAGAGTAGCAAGAAGGCTCTATCAAAGAACAATGAGCCTTTACCAGGCAGCAACCCTGCCAGCCCCTCAATCTTGGATCCTTCAGAACTGTAAAAATGAATTCCACTGTTTATAAGTTGTTTAGCCTGCAGTATTTTGTTACAGCAATATTGCTCAATATTACAGATATGGAGGACATACCTGTTCTAATCAGATGGTCTCTTCCAAGAATATAAACCTCACATGGCTCAAAGTCCAGTGCTTTGTACATCACATGTGCTAGCCATGAATCCTGATGAAACATGTCCTACCATGGGAGTACTGATGTATTCTTACTTCTCAGCCAAGAATCATTTTCTGCCCATGTCTAAGCCTGTGTCTCCATCCTTCCTGTCAGTTCTGTGGGCCCTAAATACCTTTTCAGCAGTTGCCCTCTGCCTGAGTCCATTGAGATGTCACCAGTACTGCAGCTTGCATCTATAGCTAACACATATCTCTTGCCTTCATAAACCTGAAGTCGGCTGTGAGCCAGATTCACACACTTCCCACTTCAGTCTAAGCAGTTACCTCTCGGCATGGTGGCCTGATTGCTCATCATTTAGTTGCCTTCATCTGAATATATTTCTAAAAAAGCCTCCTCTGAAATAGCAAACACCGTTTTCCATGCCTGTTAGCAGAGAGTGAGGAGGGCATATTTGGGGTCTGGATGCGTAAGTCTGTTATCGGAGCCCCAGGCTCCATTTGCTTTCATTACTAACTTGAAATTTGAAAGCAAACGTTTTCTCAAGGTTTGACTGATAAGACATTCCTCTTGTTTTTGTCTTTTGACTTGGAGAGACAGACCCTTCCTGTCTGAAACGTTGCTTCCTCCCAGGAAGAGGAGAGCAGTAAAAAGTGGGGAGCTGTGTTCCCCAAAGAAGCTGGCCTCTTGAGCCTTTCCATTCTGTTTCATGATGAGAAAGCTCATGGTCTCCTTTTTACCATGCCTACCTTAGCACAGAGACCATCTCTCTCTCTCCCCATCCCAAGAGATAGGGAACTCCGTCTTGCACTGTGCCCCAAGGATGTTTTAAATATCCAATGTGATCTCTTTGCTCTGAATATTTCAGTATTTATCTCCATTTATCTCCAAGCCATTTTTTATTTTCTCAGATTTAGTTTGGGGGACACAGAAAGAAAGGATTGCTGCTGCATCTTGGATGTTGTTTTAGGGGCTTTCATCACAAGTTGGAGGAAGCTAGTTGTTAGGGTCTGAGAGAAGCCACCAAGAAAAGACCAAAAGTCACATATGCAATAAACAAGAGCGCTTTATTAATATTAAAAAAACATTTTGTCAGCATGTTGGGGTGGCAAATGGCAACCCCCAAAGCAGGTCACAAGCTCCTTTTAAGTGAGGTTAGGGAAATTCTAGGGAGGCGGGATTAATCTGGGGTCAGTTGGTGGAGAAAAGATTAATCTAGGGGCTGACTGGTGGGAGGCCCTAGTGCTTGCGGGCTTTCCAGCAGCATGGTATGGAAAACTATCTTTAGTTGTCAGGAGCTGAGGAGACTGTGGCCATCTGCTGAGCCAGCCAAAGGCCACGGGTGTTCCTGTTGATTGGTTGTAGACTCAGCTCCAGCCACATCCAGTAAACAGAAACTAAGTCCTAGTCCCTGGCAGGGGCTATTAGAAACCTGTCATGGCTTTGGTCTCTATCAGGGCTACTAGGAGAGCCTGTCAAGACTTTAATCTGATCCACCTGACCCTCTCACTGGGGTCTTCTTTGTTTTACTAAGCATGTTTTTTTTTTGTTTGTTTGTTTGCTTGCTTTTTGTTGTTTTGTTTTTTGCTTTTTGGGGGGTTGGGAGTGAGGTTTCAAGACTAGGTTTCTCTGTAGCTTTGAAGCCTGTCCTGGAACTAGCTCTTGTAGACCTGGCTGGCCTTGAACTCACAGAGTTCCACCTGCTGCTGCCTCACGAGTGCTGGAATTAAAGGTGTGCGCCACCACCGCCCAGTTCTTATGGAAGATGACTGATGTATTCAAGGCTGTGCCGACCGAAAGCCATTCCTGTGTAATTCCAAAGCAGCCCATCACAGACAGCACAGTCAGTGGCCTAGTTCGGCCTAACCTCTCACGTCACAGGCCTTCAGAACCCGTATGATTTGCAAGGCCTTATGATTTGTCCCCCAACGGTGAGCCTCTGAGCATAAGAGTTCTCTGAGTTCTTCCAAAATGCTTTAAAAGCTTCCAGAAGAAAAGTGGAGGGAGGAACAAGCGGACAAAAGAATAAAGTGACAGAGACATTGTGCACGTAGAACTCTGGGACCCTCCATCTGTTTTAACGAGAACGGTCCATATTCTGTTTGCTAGAGCTCAGCTAATAATTTGAAGGGTCACCTTGCATTTATAAGTGACTGGTTCAAATCAGTGCTTATGTAGGGGATTCATGATTGGGGAGAGGAGTTAGGTGGTGAGTTTGGTGTCAGGAAATCATAAAGCTAAGTATTCCCCCATACCTTCATCCCAGTGGCCATTTTACTATCTTTTCCTTCTTGAGATCTTCTAGACCTGTTCCTCAACCCATCACTATATTCGTAACATCAATATCCTTAAGCTTTTAGGCTCTTTTTCCTTATTCTACTTAATCCCCAAGAAGCTTGAAGTTACAGACAGAGAGTTCTCAGCAGCAATAGCAAAATAAAATACAGGTATGAAATATTTAAACTGTACTGTTTTCTTCTTTGTCAGATTTGGAGTATTGACAGTCCTCGATATGGAGGTAGAATCTGACCCTCTGTCAGACATCTTCTCAAGTTAAATACCCGACAGCCTGGAGACATGCCAAGGACTGTTCTTGATGTGAAGAAAAAAGGATGCTCTCTGTATGAGAACTAAAGACATTGACTGAAAAAGACTAAGTCTGACGTTGTAGCTGCTCCTGAAAGAGACACCCACTTGGGAGGAGTGGTCAGGAACATCCCCTCTGGACACAGGATACTGACTTGCTCTCGGTTGGGGGAGGAGTGATCGCGATCATCCCCCTGTGGATACAGGATATTGACTTGCTCTCGGTTGGGGGAGGAGAGGTCAGGAACATCCCCTCTGGACACAGGATACTGACTTGCTCTTTGTTGGGGGAGGAGTGGTCGCAATCATCCTCCTGCGGACACAGGATACTGACTTGCTCTCAGGCTTTATAACTCTCCCCGTGGTGCCTCATTCCTCTAGAGCCTGTTTTGTCATGAAGGGAGTGCTCAAAGTTTCATTTTTAGGCTAATAGCTTTCCTAGGAAGCACGATCTGCAGCAGCCTTGTGATAACGATGAATCACTGATGTGAAGGGTAATTAGAGAAGCTTCATACAAGGGCTAGCTACCTCTAGCATTCATTAACTGTGTAGCTGATTCCATGCAAGGGCCTGTGCACATACCCAGTGCAAAGACTCCGAGAGGCAAGAATGCAGGTAAGGGCTGCTCCCTTCTACTCAGTCTGGACACACACATGTGGTTGTGATTATGTTAGGGCACTGAAAGGAAATAGTCAATGCAGTTCCACTTCTTAATGTTTAAACCTGTCCTCACTTAATCCTCAGGTGGAGAAAGTGAGGCAAGGGGCAATTCAGGAAAGCAGAGAAATGAGCTTCAAACAGATCTAATGGATTTTCATAATTGAAACCATAAAAAAGGAGTGCAAAGGTGCAAAATGAATAAGAAGAAAGCAATAAGAGCCCAGAATGATTTTTGTATATATTACACAAGGAAGACAATGCAAGATCTAGCACTTGGTGCAGACAGAGTTATGACTAATCCATATTCACCGAAGGAAACACTGCACACAATGCACCAGTGTGTAGTACTTTTTACATAGCAATCGGGTAAGGCTTACTGTCCATTTTCACTAGTAATTTCTATTGTCCCACATTAAGAGATGCATCAGCACACATGAGCTGTGTGGATTTATGTAGCTTATTTAACCTCCCTGATTCTGAACCTCATTCTTTCCATCTAAGAGACATAATCACAGTTACTACCTCGGCAGGATTTGGGGGTTAAGGATATGTATGTTTTCATGTATGTGCCATGCGTGTGCGTGTATATGCATGTCTATGGGGTGTGTTTTTAGACAGGGTCTCCCAGTGTACTAGAAACTCACTGATTTGGCTAGGCTGTCTGGCCAGCCAGCTCAGAGATCCTCTTTTCCAGTACGTGTGGCTGATGGTGATCCAAACTCAGCCCCTGAGGCTTCTACAACAGACATTCTACCCTGTAAGACATCTCTAAAGCTTGTTTCAAGGAAGCTGGTGCTCATAAAATGCCGCCTGTGATGGAGAGAGTGCTGAGCACAGCACCCGGCGCACATCAACCAGGAAACAGCCAGAATCCAGCCCTGTTGCTACTGTTGCTACTACTGCAACACATTTGTCAGCAGCACTGAAACTGGATGTGATCCTTCTGAGTAAGCTCTGGGATAATTCACGTACAAAGAATTATAAAAAGGATTGCTTTCCATCTAAAATTTACTGTAAGGAAATAATGCAACAGAGGCATGAGGCAAGATGTAACTTGTATTTGATTGATAGTATTATCTCTAATAACCTTGAAGTTTTTTTTCAAGAAAGATAGACATCTTGAAACTGTCTCCCAAAATAATGTGGAAACTGGAGCCAGAAAATAGCGACTAGAATGCTTTATTACTTGACACATCAGCAGCTTTAGTGACAGACACTCCCCAAAGCCCCAAAGTGAGGGCTGTGTTGGGATTTTTTAAACCTAGTACTCTTCACCATGCTTGCCCAGCTTTTCATATAATTGCTGTGGAATACTATGTAACTAAGAAAAGATGAGTTACATTTGTTTATGCTGCATTTGTTTAACTATGTAAAGATGTGTTTCATCTTGCCTGCCTAAGGCACCTGATTGGTCTACTAAAAAAAGCTGAATGGCCAATAGCTAGGCAGAAGAGGGATAGGTGGGGCTGACAGGCAAAGAGAATAAATAGAAGGAGGAAAACAGGCTTGAGAGAAAAAGAACAAGAGAAGAAGAAAGGAGAGAATGAGAGAAATTAGGAGAAGAGGCAGGGGCTGGGACAGCCAGGCAGATGCCAGCTAGCAGAAACAAGAAACAGTGAAGGTAAGATATATAGAAGAAAAGAAAGGTAAAAAAAAACAGAAGGTAGATAAAGAGAAACAGATTAATTTAAGTTAAATGAGCTAGCCAGAAACATGCCTAAACTAGGCCAAGCATTCCAAACTAATACTAAGTCTCTGTGTCATGATTTGGGAGCTGGTCGGTGGCCCAAAAGAAAAAGCCTGGCACATACAATGGTATAGATGACTTTGACATAGTACTCTCCACCATGTGTGCCCATATTTTCATATTATGGTACAGATGATATGGTGTTTAATAAGTATGTCTTACTGGACATAACCTGTTTATATTGAAGACTTTTATCGACAATTTCCTTAGCAACTAAACCACATTGTAATGGACCTTTCTGGTTTCCTGGCAGTAATCCATTAGAGTCAAAACTGGATTCAGTTTGAACCAAATTAAGGGTTAGAAGTAGGTGCAGGTCTAGACTTCAATTGCAAGTAGACAGAAGGAACAGTGAGCAGAAGACAAGATTATGTATTACAGATATGGAGATATGGGCTCACAAGGGTTAAAAGACTTGGAAACAGGGATGCAAAGGCTTAATTTTCTGCCATGGATTAGCACAATAATCTGGAGAAAATATACTGGCTAAGAAAAGAACAGTCTTGACTCTGTAAAGACTGTGTTCTGATGGGGAAAGCAGATACAAACTATGCTTGTCTAGAAAGTGTTTGTAGCATATATAAAGACAAAACCCAGTCGCTATAATATGTAAAGAGCTCATAAAGACAAAAAAGCAAAATGCCCTGTAGAGATATGAACACTCTGAACAGAAAAGTCTTTATATCAACAATGGGACAGCAGAGAGGCCAATTAAAATGCATTAAATTTGCAAACATGAGTTTAGCAACAGTTTCATCATAATATAGAAAACAGCCACCCTTTCAAGTTAATAAAATAAATAATATAAAATTAGAAACTATACTGGAGACCTCCATATAACTCTTATATTTGAGCATCCAGCTTTTACCCTCGACCAACACTCTTTTGCATGTACAAGGCAATGGATATGAGACCATTTATATTAGCCTTATTTATAACACAGAAAAAAAAAACGAAAACAGCTATATTCTTATTAGTAAGGGAAGTGGTAAAAATGAATTTTGGTGCATTTAGCCATGTGTAATGTGTGACTTTACTGATGAGAGTCTTAGAGCTAAATGTGGCAAATTAATAAATATTTAAAAATACTTCAGAGACATAGCTGGCATTCGAGAGGCAGCAGAATGCATAGAAATGATGCTTTTTGTGTTCCAGGCTCTCAGGCATGACATTTTGTTTCTCAGAGGTGTGTGTGTATGTGTGTGTGTGTATGAGCGTGCGCACATGTGTGTGTAAAAGCATTAAAATGATAGCATCACAGTACTGTCATTCCGTTTGCTTCTGTGGAAGCAGGCAAGTGGGGAGTCAGGTACTGTCAAGAAAAACTGGAGATGAGTCACTGACATTTCAGAACATTTAGCACAAGAATAAAAATATATAAATTATTAATACAGATAAGAGTTAACCAAAAGAAAAAGAAAACACTGCTTATAGCACTTTACACCTTGGAACCCTCTCCTGGGATTCTTCCATCAGCCATGTAAAGATGACGCTTCATTACCCAGTCCTTGCCAGAATTGGCAGGAAAGATCGCAAAATTCACACGCATACGCACACGCACGCGCACACACATTGTTTCCAAGGGTCAAGAGCAGATTTATTTTAGGAGTCCTCTTAGATTGATGGCTATCTCTCTGACAGTGAAAACAGGAGATGGGAAGTAATCCTGGGAGAGTTTGAACAATGTTGCGACAAAGTTGCTTTCTGCTGCTAAAATAGGAGAACGGTATCATTTCTGGAAACTTGCCTCTCGCTCACTGGAATCAGGCACTCCCTTGTTCTACTCAGTGTCCTCTCACAGATGGCCAAAAAGTCTGACACTGACTCTCTGATCTCTCCCATAACAAAGTTATGATTATATAACTATTAATGATTGATAGTTCATTTTAGTTAATCAATAAAGTCTCTAGTCTTAAAGGGGTTGGGGATTGCATATAATAATTCATACATAGAAGGTTCTGGAAGGTGCTACATAGTTCAGGAAGGATCAATAAACGTGGCTAAGAAAGGAAAGATGCTTGAGTCGGGCACATTGGCACTGTTACCTCGCCTTCGTTATTCACTAGCTATGAGAGTTAGGGTACATGGTATTTATTCCCTCTGTAAGCTTCAGCTTCTTTGTAATTGGATTTATGTAGAAGCTACAAAAATAGAATTTGACCCAGACCCTCTGGACCCACACATCTCAGCAATGCCACTAGCTCGCTGTGTGACCATGGCAAGTTACAGTCTTTCTTCCCCTTGGTTTTCCTCATCCAAGAGAGCAAAATTCACCCACAGTTAGAGCTCGGGAAGTCCATACATTCAGAATGAGGTCAAGCTGGGTAGAAGGATGTCTGGTGCTCCCGATGAAAGCCAGTATTCCCTAGGAACTTGTGAACCAGGTTTCCTGTCCACCAAAGGGAGTCATTTCCCTTGCCGCTGGCAGGAGGGACACATGGCTCTCCACTGACGTGTACCTATGGTCTGTATATCAAGCCCGTGCTGGCCCCAAGGCTCCCTCAGTCCTTATTCACAAATACTTACTGTACACTTTAAAGCCCCCAACACTGACATCCCACCGCAACTCCCAGGCCTGCTCCAGCTCATTGACTTCCCTCCTAGCACCCCACTAGTCTCCATTATCCCCTCTCTTCCTCCCTCATTGTCTCCACTATTCTTTCTAGGGCTTTCTCTTGCTGTTCTCTGTGATTACTACTGCCCTAAACTCAGCCATAACCAGTCTGTTTCTCTTTCTGCTCTGGACTCTCACAAATGCCCCTGTATACTTTTTCTCTCTCTTACCCACAATAAAATCCCTCTTAACCATAGAGTGGCCATTTATAATGTCCCCTCACATACACCCACCATATAGAGTGCTGTAACAGTCGACTAAATTAATACATTATATATATATGTGTGTGTGTGTGTGTGTGATGTTCCTAACAGCATAACATATAATAGATATATATGATATCATGTTGCTATTAATTCAATATCAGTGATACTATTAATACAAGTGACTCTCAGAAACACTTTTTTTTCATAGTCAAACAAGTCAGGCCAGATTCCTCCATCCAGAGAGAGCTTGCAAAGCCAAATGTCTGGATGGCCATGGGTTGACTAACAAACACAGATGGCCTCAGGAAGCCAAAATGAGTGCCTACCTGAAACCTATAATTTATAAGACACATTGATAGAAGTTTAGTGGCCTTCCCACTTCACTGTGAGGCAGACACTGCACTGGCCTAGGAAGGTAGAACCCAAGGACAGACTGATAAGGACAGATGTGAGACAGGAGTGCCAGTACACTGCTCTGGAGCCTAGCTAGACTTTATATAAGGAGAGAATTCTAGAAAGACCCATATTGTCAAGTATTTGCCTCCATAAATGAACTAAAAATTAACTATTAGAAAGGAATTGGGTTGCACTAATATCCAGTATATCTCATTTCAATGGTAACTAACTCCTGAATCAACTTATAATATATTGAGGCATATATATCTGGAACTTGTTTTTGGAACTGGGTATGTGACCAGGAACAGTGTGGGTCTGATTCCTAGACTCTCGGGGATGATACATTAAGGAGAAACACACAAAAAAGGAACAGACAGTTCAGGGTAAGAATAGTGAGCCACGGGAGGACAGGAACCCAGGAGAATAGAGACAGGCCCGAGGAGGAGGAGGAGGTGTCAGCAAAGCGGAAGAAGTTAAATGAGATCACTTCTGGCCCACAGTGTAAGAAGACCCTGGGAATGGCTATATTTATGAGAGAATTCTTTTGTTTGTTTTTGTTTTTTTAATCAGCCAGGGTGCATTGTGAGTCTGACTGGGAGAAAGAAAAAAGTCAAGGAATGAGGATACTGAGGTTCAGCTTGTAACATTTTGTTTTCCTAAGTTACACCTCAGGGTTCACACTAAGTCTGTAAGCCCACAAAAAATAGCAACAGACGGCAGCCTCTTTGGGCTGCTGCTGGCATTGTGTTCCCATGGCAGCAGATGGGGCTGGAGTCCTGGGGAAGCAATCATCAGGAGCTACCCTCCTCCAAGGTCAGCCCAGATTCTTTCCTTCTAGGTGCAGAGATAAATGAAAAGTTAGCATTTACCCCTAACCTTTCCATTACATCAAAAGCCATCACACTTGAATCTCATAGCCATTTGTTTCCTGGAAGTCCGACCTTTGATGAATTCAACAGCCACCTGGGTATCATTTTGAGGTTAGAGTGTTGCCAGTCTGATTCGGGAAAGCTATTCTCAAGTGAGATTCCACTGAAAATCCAGCTTCTTTTATTCAGTCTTTTGATCAAGATTCACAATTAAGCTATAAAGCACATTTGAGTATCAAGTTCTTGAGAAACAGCAATTTCACTGTTGTCCATTGGAGCACAGAATGAAAAACTCTAGCTATGACGTGGTTTGCTCTTCACTGTGCTCAGACAATGCTAAATATCCGTCAAGAACATGGAATCCATTAGTGCTTGATCGAGTTTAAAGGCTTTCATGAGTTTCTAATTGAAGGGAGATAATGCCGAAGGAAATGCCAGCCTCGTGCCCGGAATGTGTCTGTTATTACCTGCAAGGATAGGTCTTAATTGGCAAGCCCCTACTGGGAATCAAAGAGCTTTGATATGTACAATTACAACCATCCTCCTGACCATCTTGCAAGGTCACACTGATAGGTACATTTACCTAGAACAGAGACAAAAAGAGACTGGCAGGAACCTGCCACANNNTGGCAGAGGGAGAAGATTTCCGCAGGGAAGAAAGGACAGAAATGTCAGTTGTTTTTGTCTGACCATCATTTGTTTAACTTGGTGTGGAAACACATTGATTTCCATTGGGGAGTTACCCCCACCCAATCCTCAATTTACAGGAATACAGAGGAGTGGAAGGGTATCCTAGCTTCAGTGTGAGAGCCCACACACTTGTCCAGTGCATATGGCAGGTCATCAGTGAGGGACAGGCAGACAGTGAGCCCATCAGAACCCAGTCCGTCAGTCCTATAGAACTGGCTATAGCTGTGAGGTCAGACACCCTTTCTGTATCAGGAACAGTAGAAATCCAGGGGTCCTGAGAGCCCTATCTGGGGGAGCTCACCAGAGAAAGAGACCTAACATCATCATTTGATCTTTGACCCTAACAACTGTCTCTTCCTCCCTTTTTTAGTATAGAAAATATACTTGGATTATTTTTATGCTTAAGGCATGTTTTAGTTATTTGACTAAAATAGAGCCTAATGTTGAATTTCATTAAGTGAATGAGCCATTTCATAATGTACTGCTCTATAGAGGGACCTCCATAAGGCATATTCTTTTATTCCCAATTTCTTTGACAGCAACTAAAAAGAGACCATCATTTTTATCCTTGATCACAATTTGATAAAAATGAAACCCACCTGTAGTTGAAATTCTAAATCTCCTCATTCAGAGACCATAAAAATCTAACTTTGGATGTAGGCATGACGGTTAGATTAGAACATGATAAAACCCATTTTTCCTACCCCCTGTTCCCTTACCTACGGAAAATTATATATTGTATGAGCAGGCGGCAATCAATGGCTTTGAGAGTCTAGCATTACCTTCCTGGTATAAGTGCAGTAATTCCTAGGACCACATGTAGCTAGTCTCTGACAGTCATGTTTTGAATTGTACAACCTAAAATGTGTAAGTTAGAGCATAACTCCAAACTTCTCCTGGGCCTTTGCAGAGCATTAACTGAATTCAGTTTGTATCTCACAGGTCAGTGCATGCTGTTGTACGCTATCCAGTTACTCCCTCTGCCGACCAGGGCACTAAAGTTCATGCCCCCCTCCCCTGTCCCAGATGGCAGCAGCTTTGACCCCGCCTCTGGAAGTTCCTGTATGTTGTGATGTCACTGCTAAAGTTCTTCCTCTCCTGGGCCCTGTCTTTCCCCCATGTTCCTTTCAAGTGCTGATCCTGAGTTCCAAGTTCTCACTGGTGGCTTTTTCCATCTAGTCTCTGACTGGGGTCTGCTTCCTGGGAAACAGAGCTTGTAACATACCACAAGGGTATCTATCTCTCAAGAGCTTCAACCATTGTCCTGCAGATCTTCCGGAGATGCTTCTGAACCTCATGCATGCAGGTGTCTTCCCATCTCTGCGCTCCTCCTTCCAAGCCAGCTCTTTTAGGGGCTTCCATTTGGTTTCTTAGCTTATGGCTGTATTTCCTTCTTCTGCCTTCCTCTTTCTGCTCTGCAGAGTCCAGAAGAAGATTCTTTGGTTGGCTAGAAGGATGAGGAAGACTTTAGGAGGATGAATTCGAGTGTTCAAACCACACTGAATTATAATGACAAAGGTTTTTTCTTTCTTTTTTTTTTGACACGAGAGTGAGATGCTGAGAAAGGTCGGATGGAAGAAGCCAGCAGCATTTGCAATTTTGATTAATTTGGATATGCCAGTGAAAGAAGAGGAGGCTCATTATAAAATAGAAATCCACAGATTTTAACCTTTGCTTCTAAACACAGTGGAATTCTAGCATAATTGCATAGTGAATTTTTACATCCATTTAAATAAGAGAGTGATTAGGAGTATAATGCCGAAGACTGACGGGATCTCTCAGCAGATAAAGCACTTGCCATGCAACGTGAAGACCAGAGTTCAGTGCTTAGTACTCACGCAAGCCAGGCAGGCAGAGCAGCTGCCTTTAATTCCACGGCTAGAAAGGCAGATGCAGGCGACCCCCAAACCAACTGCTTCTCCAGACTAGTCAGACGGGTGGTTTTGGGTTCAACCGAAAGACTCTGCCTCAGTGAGTAAGGTGGACGGCAACTGAAGAAGACTCCAGACATGCAAATTCCTGCACATACATGTGCTTATGCACCTTCACACATATATGCATGAGGAAGATTACATATATGCATGTATACTATAACTACATCATAGGGGGCTGTGAGGATCAAGTCAGACGGCTATGCAAGTCATAAACACAGTGTATAAGTGGCAGGCATTTGTAATGCTCTTTGAAACATCGCACCATTTATTAAAGTTCAGCACCTGCTTTGAGGAGATTGTAGTCTTTCTAAAAGAGCCATTGAGCCAGATATAACCTGACTACAAAGAGATGGGATTCTGGAGGAGTCAGTGACATTTGTTTGGGGAAATCATAATTTTCTTGAAAGAAGAGCCGAAACTGTTGTAGGAGGAGCGGGCCTGCTTTTTGTCCCGGCCGCCCGGCTAGCTTAACGTCTGAAGTAATCACACAGAAATTGTATTAATTAAATTACTGCCTGGCCCATTAGTTCTAGCTTATTATTGGCTAACTCTCACATCTTGATTGAACCCATTTCTAATAATCTGTATGGCACCACGAAGTCGTGGCTTACCAGGAAAGATTCAGCATGTCTGACTCTGGCAACCCCATGGCGGCTCTCTCTGACCCTGCTTTCTTCCTCCCAGAATTCAGTTCTGTCTACCCCGCCTATCTAAGTCTGCCCTATCAAAAGGCCAAGGCAGTTTCTTTATTCAACCAGTGAAAGCAACACACAGTCAGAAGGACCTCCTACACCAAGAGACCACTTAGCAGGGACTCGGGCCCATGACCTTTCTCCTTTGACCTGAGACATCACCACCTGTCGCTACCAAGGGAGGCAGCATCACAGCCCAGCCTGATCAACTGTCAGAGAAACATGACCAGCTCCTAGTAGGTTGACCCTCTTGGCAGCATAGCCTTTGTCTAACCCAGATCTTTCACCCAGGACCTTGGCTGATCATAGCACAATGAGTCATAGTCAGATTTACATGTTTTAAAGTAGGGCAGGATGGAGAAAGGAAGGAAGGACTAAGGGAAGTAAATATAATTCAACTCTGCTCTTACTCTCATGGAAGATAATTACAGCCAAACAAGAAAATAAATGTCAAAGTGCCAGACTATATTATAATTAAACAAGCACAAAGCAGGTTTCAGGAACATTAAGGCTCCTATCTAAATGATATGCACAAAGCTTGTTAACAAGGAAGGCAGGCACCTTGTCTTTATTCTAAAACTTGGCACTGCCCCATCCCTTGGGAGATGGCAGGCAGCAACGGCACGTGGATTCCTACAGGGTAGAAAACTTTCTGTGGTTTCCACCCGCCCCCCAGTCGTAAGACAACAAGGTTCATTGCAGAGGGTGTGAAGCCCATTAAAACACCTGACAATTCAGCACTTATCTGTGTATTTATCGCTACCTATAAAATGATGACTAGAAACAGCTGTGGGCAGCTGTGCTCCTCAGTGCCCTATCTGTAGTCAGCTCTCTATATGGGTTGGCTACGTACTGCTGAAACAACTGATATTGTCCATAAGAACCAGCGGTGTTATGGAGGCCCAGAGGCCCAAGTCCTCGCAGCCTCTCTAGGTCATTCAGTGCTCCCCTCAGAAGCTCAGACTTTTCTAACATTTGACTCTGATCGTCTTTGCGAGACTTTTGGCTACGAGAGGAAAGGACACACGTTTGGTTTTCCTCGAAAGCTTTTGGCTGCTTCTAGCATTAAAACGGTAAACAGCATATCAGAGATGTCCCCAAAGGAGAGACAAAGGACTTTTGGTCATCTTGTCCTCCTGCCAGTCCTTAATACATTCCCCCAAATCTTTAGCCCTGACATCAACATCGTTTGAGAAAAGATTCTAAATAACATCTAAAGGGACTTAAATCATCGGCAGTCAGAGAGGGAGAGGTGCTGTTAAAGACCACATTGCTGGGTAATTTCATGCCTATTCCTCCATGATATCTGCATAACAATGTGGAGAGTTCAAGGCGGTGGGTCTTACATCCTGCAACATACGTTTCCAGAGCCACGATATTAAGATAGAATAATGTTACAGTACAAAGAGAAAAGTTGTTTGATCTTTCACCTTTTCAGCATTTTTTACTTTATCAAAGTGCAGGTGTCTCCTTAATAGCTCCACAACCCTTGATAAGCCTTCGGGGCAAAGAGACAGTAGGAGTGAGAGAGGTGGTGACAATAATGGAAGAAGAAGAGAGGAAAGGGCAGGGATAATCATCTTCAAAGCACTGTGTACTGCTTGGGAAGCAGTTAAAGACACCATTTTCTTCTTCGCTATGCTTTTAGGGCTCTACGTAAAAAGGAATACAAAGTAACGTGAAGTAAATAATAGTACAGGATATACCAGAGAAAACAAAACCAACGGGATTTTAGATCACTCATGTTTATATTTATAGTTACTATTCAAAGGTGTGGTGCAGTTGATATCATGGGGTGCTTTCAAATCAAACTCTTGTCCTATTTCTCCTCAAGACTGACTGCCTCCTACAGAGCAAGCAAGATGGCTCAACCATTAGAGGTGCTTGCTGCCAAGGCTGATGACCCGAGTTTAACCCCTCAGATCCATAAAGTAGAAGGAGAGAACCAAATCCTATAGCTTGTTTTCTGAACTCCATATGCACATTATTGCATGTGTGAGCGCATACACACACATGCTGTGGGAACTCCTTCAGCCAATAGCCATTAAGAGGCGACGCCCAAGTAGGCAGGTATGCTGTGAATGCCATTGGTTAATAAAGAAGATGCTTTCAGCCTATTGCAGCACAGAATAAGGCAAGGTGGGAATTCCAAGCAGATAGAGGAGGAGGGAGTAGGTAGAGTAAAAGAGACACCATGTACCAGCAGCAGGAGAGAGACACTGGATGCCAGATTGAACCTTGCCCTGGTAAGCCATAACATGGCTAATCATAGATTTACAAACATGGGTTGATTTAAGATGTAAGAGTTACCTAGATATATGCATAAGCTAATAGGCCAAGCAATGTTTTAATTAATACAGTGTCTCTGTGATCATTTTGGGTCTGGGCGGTCGGGAACAAACAAGCAGTCTCTGCCAACACACACACACACACACACACACACACACACATACACACACACATGTAAGAACAATAAAAAAAATCCCTCCTATTCTTGGAATAACTTTAGAGTTAGGGTTGAGTCAGGGAGATCTGAAATGGAATCCAGGTTCAGCAGCTCTAGTTGTACTTCCTATTTTAAATTAAAAAAAAAAAAGAATGTGGGTGGGTGAGGAGTGTAGTGGAAGAATAGGCTTATTACTTAACTCATGGTCATAATGCTGTTTCCATAAAAAAAAATCAACACAAAGCACTCAACACAGTCCCACGCACAGAGTAGGAACTCTGCTCATATCCTCACACACACAAAAATTAATGGAAAAGCTTAACTCTTTCAACATGATGTTATAATACAGCTTCAACCAGAAAGACTCATCTTGCTAATGATGTATTGCACATTGTTTTTCTGAGAAAAACCTAGCCATGGCAGAGGTTTTCTCATGAGACTGACTGGTTTAAACACAAGAGCCTAAAGTTGCAGAGAGTGCCCAAGTTACGATTCTTTGTGGGAAGGGGAGTGGAAAGTTTTATTTTACTGAATATCATTAAATATGTTCTGTTTGGGCAGTTAGATTAGCAATTGTGTATATATGCACATAGGCAGCAACCTTTATTTATTGATACTAATTGATTTGTGTCAAATGCATTTTGATTAATTTTAATTTTTTATGTATAACTTGAATTGAACTATAATTTGTATTCTGTTTGATAGCATAATTCTCAAGATACAAAATAATCATCCTCCTCAGAATTTATTGCAGCTCTTCATGATTTATTTGAGTAGAGAAAATAAACATAAATACCATTAGATTTTTAAAAGATCTGCCATGACTTCTCCTCTATTTATTTGTTTTAGCTTACTTCATGTTTTTCTAATTCAGAATGATTAGTATTCAGAATGTCTAATGTCAGGTTCAGGAAAATATATGGCATCTCAGAAAAAGATACTGTATTTAGAAGTAAAAGAAAATGACATTTGTGGATGCTATCGTTTGGATGAGGAGTGATATTTTCTGAGAGCTGTTAATTTGGGGTATTGTGCTCCAACCACATACCCTATGAATATGTCCTTGGGTGCTGATATGAGCAACAAGGAGAGACCCAGCCTTGTCTTTGATGGACTACAATAAAGTCCTGGGATGCTATGCAGTCACACAATCTTCTCAGTGACAGGAAAAAGCAGAGGCAAAAAGGAGCAATGGCACATGGGTTGGGGCACAAGATTTTGAATCCAGGATTGACTTCAAATTTGGGTACACATATATAGCGGGGGTGACTTGAAAATATTGACAAAGACATTCTTTTCTGCTGTGTGTCCTCACATAGTTAGGTATTTGAATAAGGGTTTCCAAAATACCAAGAAGTCATGCAAATGTCTTTAACAACTCTTGCTTTATCTCGACATGCTATTTGTGGTTTAATATTAATATATTTAAGTTTCAAAGATAATTCTCTATTATCATCATATTTACATACTAGTTAATTACATAGGTGAAATTCACCTATACAAAACAAACATTTTACCAAAGTTTAGTAAAATAATGTGGACAATTATTATTTTGTACTTATTGGAGTATAATTAATAACAAATAAAATGTGTATTTGAAATGGTCTAGTGTGGAGAGCTACAGGAAGTAGATACTGCTTCTCATTTACCATGATCAAATTCATCAACACACCCATAGGCTTGGGTGCTATTGTGTGGCTGTTGGGGAACTTTATGATCCAATTTCTTAAAAAATTTCATGTAACTGACATAGAAATCTATAATGGACACTGCTGACAGCTCTTTCCCAAACTATGGCAGAGGAAGTCTGTCTGAAGACAAGATTTACTTCCTGCCATCATTAGGAAAGAAGGGCTCTTTCTTACTCCTATTAATGATTGCAAACACTCACTGACAGACAACAGAAGTCCATCAAAAGTCTGCTCTCTGGAGTCTTAAATAGCAGTCTTTGGGGAAGGGAGCAGTAGCAGAGTGCTTGTTTACATCTGATCCAGTGGGGCATGCTGTGCTTACCTGGAAGACTGCCCTTGGTAACAAATCTCCTCCTCCAAGGCCACACCTCCTAATCCTTCCCAAACAGTCTACCAACTGGGGACTGAGCATTCAAACATAAGAGCCTATGGGGCCGGTCTCATTCAAGATACCACAAACAGGTATACAAAAGTACTTTAAAAAAAATAAAAGAGCCTTTTAGATTTCAGCCTCATGTGTTATGACCATGACCAATAATTATCCAAGAAAACAGTCCTTTTTCAGCATTTCAGAGCCACTCAATGTAATCATATACCATACCACTAAGTTACAGGTGTGTAGGAGGAGGGCCTACTTGTTCTTCCCAAGCTGCCCAGCAAGCTTACACCTGAAATAATCACACAAAAACTGTATTAATTGAATCACTGCTTGGCCTATTAGCTCTAGCTTCTTGTTGGCTAACTTTTACATCTTAATTTAACCCATTTCTATTCATTTGTATATTGCCACGTGGCAGTGGCTTACCAGGTAAAATTCCCAGCATCTGTCTCCAGCAGCTCCATGGCGTCTCTCTCTCCACCTTCCTTCTCCCAGCATTCAGTCCAGTTTTCCCCGCCTACCTATGTTTTGCCCTATCAACAGGTCAAGGTAGTTTCTTTATGCATTAATGGTAATCACAGCACACAGAGGGGACTCCCACATCACAGGTGTTATTGCATGTTCATATAAATACATGCATTAAAATATGTGACAAGATATGATGTTTCCAAGTAGCTTTTCCATAGACCTTTCATTTGGTTACCCTCTTCTACTATCTCATTGTCTCCATATCCCCCACTTACCACTCTGTTTAACCTTTTCATTCTCAGAATTTCCCCTCTCCACTTTTTTTTTAACCTACTGTCTCACTCCTTGAAAGCATCCCCTACCAATGACTTGTTTCTGATTTCCTGGCTTCCACAGATACTCCTGGTTAACCATACAGAATATAAGACTTGAAATTAGGATCCACAAACAACAAATGAGAGCCACATGTGGTGTTTGACTTTCTGGGTTTTGGTTACCTTAGTGACCACAGCTTTTCCCATTTATATCTATTGACATACAAATTTCATTTTTTTCCTTTACAGCTCAATGAGACAGGAGGAGTCACTGTCTTTGGTTGTATACCCAGTGATGCTTCACCAGGCTCTAATGGTAGTTGCAAACCCATGGTCATCCAGACTGCACTGGTTTAATTCAATGAATCACAAATGGGTAGAGGGGTTTGTAAGGATAGGGATATTGGTGATGAGAGGCAGATAAGAGAAGGTGGGTGAGTGTAAAAAGAATAATTGTGAAATCATACGAACTGCATTACTGCATTAAACACAGATGAGCCATCTCTCTGAATCCAAGAATAGCTTTACAGAAAAGGATCTGAGATGCTAGCTGGATGGCTCAGCCATTAAAAGCACTTCCTACAGGACCATAAGGACAGGAGTCCAGATTCTACACCCACATAACAAGTTGACCAGCCTACAAACACTTTTAAGTCTCTCTCTCTCTCTCTCTCTCTCTCTCTCTCTCTCTCACACACACACACCATTTTCACCTGAACACCTCAGTAAGAGGCATTTTATGATCAGCTTCTCAGCCCATGGTTCTCCCATCTCTCAAGATTTAAACAAATGCAATTTACAAGTCTGGCTTTAAAAGGCCACTGGCTCCTCTGTTGGAACTCGCTTTAAGGTACAGAAAAAGAACTCATATTTTATGAGTCTCATTATGAGGTTTAAGTGGAACTGACAGCCTGGAAAGGTACAATAAAATGGCTTCAGGACAATAGCAGGCTTCAGTAAAGCCATGCCAACCTCTCGCCTTAAATGAAACCGTGTACAGCAAGCTAAAGTCTTTATTTCAGTGTACTATATAATAAAAGGGGACTTTTTGGGGGGGGAAGAATCCACCAGCAAAGATGAAATAAATGAAGTGAGACACATTTTAGTTGCTAAACAGAAGCCACTTCACAAAGACATGGTGCTCCAGAAATCTGAATCTGTGTTATTAAACAAAAACATTAATTATGTGTTTTTCTTCGGTACTGAACAATGTGGAGTCATTATACAGAATGTTCTGTGTGTCATGAGTTTCCCGTTGCTGTCACGTTGAGTCTGTACTAAAACAGCTACAGTGGAAATTAGAGCATTAGAATCTTGGGCTTCAACAATAAATGGGCACATGATTTGGGTATATATATATTTAAACCTGAACTGTTTCAGCTTGACTAAGAAGTATTGGATTAGAAATCAAACAATAAAAAGTTTACACTATACTTTTTAAGGTTGATATATGGATGCATAAAGCATTTCTATAAGAGTATGTACATTTTGCAATGGGAGCTAAAGCAACACAGTGGAATGCATCCCATAGGGAAACAAAACACATGCCTGCTTCATAAGCATGTAGTAGCTGCTGAGTGCATATGTGTTATAACCAGGTGAATGCTTGCAATTTGTCTGATGAAATATTCAACAATGTGACTTCAAGCATCCCCAAAACATCACGTGAATAAACATTAAATCATATAGTGAAAATGGTATTCAGTTTCAAGTGCTCTCTCTTTGAAAGATTTCAGCCATTTTTATTTTACATGTTTGAGAGTGTTCTATCCACATGTGTTTAAGCATACCACAGGCATGTAGCGCTCAAGAAAGCTATAAGCAATGAGGGATTCCCTGTAACTGGAGGTACTGAGGGTTGTGAACCTCCACGTGGGGGCTGTGAACCAAACCCTGGTTGGTCCTCTGCAAGACTACTCTGAACCTCTGAACTACCAATCCAACCCTTTTATCTCTCTCTTTAGATAAATTTTCTTATTTATTTGCATGTGTGCAAGACTATATGAGTCTGTGCACACACACACACACACACACACACATTCCTTTTCTTCTTTCCCACTTTCATTGGTATGTTAATCTAAAGCATTGGCACTCACATCTACAAATAAGACAGAGCATGCGGCATTTGTCTCCATTCCAGCTCCAGTTGTTGGGGAGTCCAGGAGATTTTAAAACAATAGAGGCTGCTGGCATTGCCCTTAGTAAGGTCCTATTGCTGATGACACCACACACTTTGCACGTAGGACAAGCTGGAACTGACCTGGAAGCCTCTTCCCTGAGGACTAGCTCTCACAGTATCACATGTTACACAAGATGCCACTAGAGAAAAGCAATTGATCGTTCTTCCCAACCGTGACTATGAACCATAACAATGACCAGACTGACTGTTGCCAATGATGCAATAGTGGCACTTAAAATCTTAAGGGTAACTAATGACATTCTAATTGGGCTTAAGAGCCACTCAATAGGAGGAAATTCACGCCTGGTACTGTAAACCTACCTAGCTACCCATAACTGGTGTTATAACTCTTTTTCCTGCAAGACTGAAACTTCCCACCTTCAAGGGAGGTTCCTTAAGACAAAGGATATTCAAGAGAGGTGAAGCATTGCATCCTGCAAGGAACCTCATTAAACTTCTGGAAAAGCAACAGAACAGCTTTAGGGAATCCCTGAAAATAGCCAGATTTACTCAGCTCTTCTCTCCTTGGGCATATATAAATAGTAAGACCTGGTGAGGGATGCTCTCAGACAAGCAAAGCTGCCAGAAGAAGCAGAGAGCAGCTGATAAGACATGGAAGAGGCTCAAACCAACTGAACCACCTCCAACTCATTGAGCTGCCTGAATCTTGTGCAGAACCATCCGAGTTTCCCGCCTTTGCGGGCTGTCACTTTGGGCGAGCTTTGATGATTAAACCAGTAGTGGTTTTGAGTCAAGTAACCACTCCCCCATATTTTTATAAGTAACCCCAGTAAAACTCACTGGCTCACCATTTGGAACTTGTTGATATCCTTACTTTGGTCTATCATCACTTCCCTATAACACCTTCCCAGAAATAGTGCAGCTGTTGGAGAGATCGGAGAATGTAGAAGAGAACATATGGCTACCATTTTCTGAAATCTGTAGAGTTTTAACTGTAATCAAAGTAGTTATTCTAATGCCAACGGATGCATGTAGCTCCCGCCCTTTATTCTACTTTGGTTTCTGTTGCTGTTATTAAGACTATGACAGAAACAATTTGGAAAGGAACAAGTTTTGACTTACACATCTCAATTATAGTCCATCACTGAGGGAGGACAAAACAGAGACTCAAGCATGGCAGGAACCTGAAAGCAACACTGAAGCAGAAACCATGGAGGATGCTGGTTCCCGGTTTGCTCTCCATAGCTTGTCCAGCCCACTTTCATATATACCCCAGGACCATCTGCTCATGGGTGGGACCCACAGTGGGCTGGATTCTCCTACATTAATCATCAATCAAGAAAATATGACACAAGCTTTCCTACGGCCCCATCTGATGGAGGTGTTTTCTCAATTGAGGTTCCCTCTTCCCCGATGACCCTAGGTTGTATCAAATTGAGAAAAAAAATCTAACCAGCATTGCTCTCATCAAAGAGGGTTCTTCCTACAGCAGACAAAGACTAACACAAAAATCATAACTGGACAAAATGCGGAAAATACATGACCATGGTGCTAGCTACCTCATGTAGCGTACCATGAACGTTAAACAGATATACCATGGCATATATATATGTACAAGGTAACCCCTATACCTAAGGCTCAGGGAATATCACAGAAAGGGGAGCAGAAGGATAAAAAGATCGAGAGTTCTAGAACATCTGTCACAAGATAGTGTCTTCTAGGCATGCAAGGATGCTGCAGCCAGGAAATCCCAACCATATTGTTCCCTGAACAACACGTGCATAACAACTACACTAGTCGACAGCAAACGTGAATGAGAGAATTTTCGTTAAGCCCCACCCACCCTGAGATAAAGAGCTACAGGCAATCCATAACCATGAGAGAGCAAATCAATTTTCTCCACGAAGGAGCCTCTGATAGACTATCCATCTTGTGTGGTCAGTCCAATACTCATATACGTATAGGCAACTCAGCGGCGTGTGTGTGTGTGTGTGTGTGTGTGTGTGTGTAAAACAACAACTACAGAAGAGGCAGTCTTAATTTGAGAGTGAGTGGGGGCCATGGGAAGAATGGGATGGTGAGAAGGAGATGTGAAAATTACATAGTAACCATAGTCCTGTATGAATTTCCCCAAAATATTATTTTAGTGGTAGGTCTTATTTTAATCTTTTTGGTGAAAGATTAAAAATGAACCCCACTTCCCCAATTTATCCACAGCTAAATTAGCTGACTTGGAAAAATAGGTATTGAAAAGCTGTAATAAGGAAAATTGGCTTAAGGTATGACTTTGTAGAAACACCACAATAAGAAGACAGTACTGACATGCCTATTTAAGCACATACTGCATACAAATTGTTTTATATTCTAGAGATAATCTTGACTAAAATATTCCTCTTAGGGCCTACACTGCAGCAACTAATGTTTTATCAAATTATTATTAAATAAATGTGTATTTATCAAATAAAGCAAGGAACACTTTCAAACAGTAGCCATGAATCAACAAAGGGGAAGGGGCAGAAAGTGAGGCATGTGGCCATTTTAGATACCACAGCTTGGAAGAGGATTCTGCTGAGTTAGAATCTGAGCAAAAGTCTGGAAGTTTGGAAGAGAATGGTCCAATTGCCGGAAGATGTCGGGTGAGATACGGAGCAGCGGGGCTGAAGTCCAGAAATTGCAAAGGCACTGGTGAGATGCTCCATTTCTTCTAAGAGCATTAAGAAAGCAAACGTGGTGGGGCCAGGGTGTCTGGTGCAAGGGAGGTCCAATGATATCAGAGGACGGGCAAGCAGGCGTATTACGTTGGAGGACTGTGTAGACAATAGTAATGGCTGCCTTTTATCCTCATTGTAGGAGGCAGTCTTTCCGGGGTTTGCCGAGGAAAGGGCGTGACCCCATTAAGACCACAATGAGATCACTTGCAGTTGTGTAGAGAACGGGTTTGTGAGATGACAAGGTACTAGTGAAAAGAAGCTGTGAGAGCTCTCTTGAGAGACAGCGATGCCTAGCCTGGGGTCCAAGGTGTAAGGAAAAGGATGGACTCAAGCTGCTCCCAAACACGTGACCGATGGCCCTCACTGATAAATTAGAATAAAACAAAGAGAGAAGGAAAAGCTGAGTCGACTCCTAGGTTCAAGGCTTTGTGGATGGTCTCTCATGCTGTTGACTAGCCACAGGGGAGAAGTGCTGAAGGCAGAAAGTGTGAGGTCTTCATGAGGTGCTTGTTGCCAGGTGACTTACAACACTGGGAAAACCTGGTAAGTTGACACACACTCAGTGCAAAGCTCTGAAAAGCAAGCCAAAGCTGGTGAGAAGAATTTTGGATATGTTGGCATGTAAAGAGCATATTTTAAAATATGATCGAATAAAATCACTGTATTAGTTTCTCCTCTCATTGCTTGAACAAAATATCTTATAAAAAAACTAAAGGAGGGGAAAGTTTATTTGGGCTCAAAATTTGAAGGCTCGGTCCATCATGGTGTGGAAGGAATGAGGAAAGGAACAAGAGACAGCTGGTGACATTAGGTTTACAAACAGGAAGCCGAGGAATATGAGTATTGGTATCCAACTGGTGTCCTGGCTAGTTTTATGTCAGCTTGACACAATCTCAAGTCACCTGAAGAAGGAACCTCAATTGAGATAATGCCTCCATAAGATCCAGCTGTAGGATCTTTTTAATTAGTGATTGATGTGGGAGGGTCCAACCATTGTGGATGGTGCCATGCCTGGGTCTGGGGTCCTAGATTCTATAAGAAAGCAGGCTGAAAAAGCCACGAGGAGCAAACTAATAAGCAGCACCCCTCCATGGCATCTGCATCAGTTCATGCCTCCAGGTTCCTGTCTTGTTTGAGTTCCAGTCCTGACTTCCTCCAATGATGGATTACAATGTGGAAATGTAAGCCAGATAAATCCTTTCCTCTCCAACTTGCTTTTGGTCCTGGTGTTTCCTCACAGCAATAGAAACCCTGACTAAGACAACTGGATTTCTCCTTTTTCTTCAGCATAGAACCCCAGCCTGTGGAATGCTGCTTCCCATATTCAGGGTGAGTTCTCTCACCTCAGTTAACCTACCCTAGATCATCCTCACAGGCATGCCCAAAGGCTTATCTCCTAGATCCTGTCAAAATGACAACAGTAAGCATTTAAATGATTATTCGTGTTGAAATATCATTCAAGTTGTCCATGTACAAAAAGACTTTACTGTTAACTCAAGGCTTTATTTAAACTGATGTCAAGCATACAAATTATAATCAAAAATACATAACCATAACTAGAAACCATGATGGACTTCAACATTCAGTCAAAAAAAATACTTTGATCATATACTCAAAATGAGTTTGTTTAAATTCTAATTCCACAGTCTGGTTGAGTCTTTGAATATATAGGATTTATATACTAGTATTTTGACATTTTAACTTTTTTCAAGTTGTCCATTCAACCTGATAGTAACAAGCATTCCTCCTTGCTCTTTTCATAGACTTGAGATGTTTCTGAATAACCTCAAAGTTTCTAGAGAGATGGGTATGTTCACCTTGTAACACACCATAACACACCAAGTACAATGAGGTCTAACTTGAAGTTTGCCCCGGCATAAGAATTTCCAGAAATGCCTACAAATACTAGGTGAAAGATCACAGGCTAGCCGGCCATTTCAAACACCACTGTGTACAACCGCCGCAGCAAAATAGCCAGCAGAAATTTTGGTTGAGCACAGTTCCGTTCTTCAGACTTCTACAGGCATGAAGCAAAGAACGTATCCATCAAAGCTTTTGTTGACAAACTAGACAGCTTGTCAATCTATATTTTTAAATTCAGCTAAAGGAGGATCAAAGGATTAAAGAAATCCTGAACCTAGGCAGAGTCAATCCTCTCAGAAAGCTCTCAAGGGTCTACTTTTCTAAATGAAGTCATGGGAAGTATTTTAAAACACCATTGTTCTCACCTTGGGCTAGATTTTCCCCAGGAAGAGAACTGGCTCCCATTGGAACACTATCGGGGCACAAAGGGGGATAATGCTCACTCCATGCAGCAACTAGAGATTTATCAATTACTGCACATCTCCCTCATCTGTTTAGCGATTTGCTGATTTCTTGGATTTTTTTTTTCAAAAACCAAAAGGAACCCAAGTAGTCCTCAAAGGCACAGATGCACAAGCAGCTTTCCAATTTTGTTCTGAGATTCAAGTGAGCGAGCTCAAAATGTCAATCCAGAATTCTCTTCACAGAATGGTTCTGGAATTAGAAAGGAGCAGGAAGGATTTTGGATTTTCTGAAACTTTGGGTTCCATGGGAAATGGAGAAAGTTCCTGATAGTCTTTCTTGGCTCACATCAAAATTAGAATTGTATATATTGATAAGCAGACAAGAAATGAAGCTAAAACCACTTTACAGAAACAAGTATAAACTGTGATGTAATTGTAATTGTAAATGTAATTGTAATCCCGGCCCCAGAAGGCTGCAGCTGGAAGATTCTGGGTTCAAGAATGGCAAGACCATATGTGCAATATCAACTCTATCAGCTGAAAACCATGGCATGGAAGGTTTTCGAAGCCACAATCTCCCTTTGCCTTTACATCACCAAGAGTTGATATTTAAATAATGGCCAAAAAAGGTAACAAAAATAGACAAAGATATAACATCATAGGAAGCTTGAGTTTCCTGATTAGGATTGGGAACCATCGAGATGGCCCAGCAGGTAAAACACTACTCACACAAGCCTGAAGAAGACCTGAGTTTAATCCCTGGAGCCTACATTTCCACACTTATTGATACACACTGTGTAGACAGCACTAGAGAGCAGGGTTGCTGTATCTAAATGTCTTGTTTTGAGCTGCTTTTATGGCAGCAATCTAATGTCTTAGTGCTGGAGGCCGGAAAGCCAAGATGTGGTGCTGGAGGCTTGGTTCTCCCTAAAGCCTCGGTCCTTCCTCAACTCACAAATCATTATCCTTGCTGCCTCTTTGCCTGGTTGCCTTCCTTCAGACACCTTGATGTCCGTCTTATGAAGATGCCCACCAAGCCAACGTGGGTCCCAACTCAAAGGGCTTTGTGTTAGCTCAATCACCTCTGTAAAGAACTTGCTTGCAAATTCAGCGACATTCAGAGGTTCCGAGGGTTAAGCTGTTGGTGTGAGAATTTGGGAAGGTCGCAGTCCAGCTTATATCAGAAACCACAGGCATGGTTAATTTATTTCTCTTTGTATTAAAAGTGACACCAACCCTTCATACATAAATTCAAGGTCAAGGTAACAGCGAACCTCATGCCCTTCCCTAGACACTGCATAAATATCTCAAACGAAAATATGAGCTTTGTAGCCAAGATACTATGATGGCTAAAGAAACTCCATTTTGTTCTCGACATCCCTCTTGGTATCTTTACATCCAGAAGTTTGTCTCTTACTCAAGTTCCTGTAAGAAAACTTTGCAGCCACACTGATTCCTTAACCTCCACCTAGAAATGTGCAATCGGGAACATCACTTGATGTGATATGACCGACTGTTGATTTAATTTCTGTAACTTGCTTATGCAGATGTTCAAGGATTATTTTGAGGTCACCTTGACCATCTCACCTTGGCAGAACAGAATAGCTCTTGTAGGTTTTGCCTTTAAAAGCCCTTTCTTCACTCTCCTCTAGGGACAAGTCTCTGATCGAGGTTAGAGACTGTGGTCCTGCTAGCAGCTTTAATAACTTTGAAAAATTATAATCTAAATTGAGTCTGGTGGTCTTTTCCTGGTGGTCTCAAACTCTGTAACAAGATCTTGGCCTTTCTGCATGCTGGGATCTTAAGAACAGCAATCCTGCCAAGCCCCCCAAAGGACTCACCCTGCCATCTTCTTAGGTTCCTCATCTACCCTTTGAACCCCACCCAAATCCTATGCATGGCGACTGTAAAGACAATGACATGTTGTAACACTTCTTAGAGGACCCACACACAGTGTCTTCTTTCTTCCTATTTTTCTTAACCTTTGTGCTTAAGTTGATGTTAAAATATTTTCAGCAAACCCCAGCTCTGATTCAAAAACTTCAATAAATCTGAGTAGCTAAGAGTTTGTGAAGGGATGACTGGATAAGGACAATATGTATGGAGAAATAAAGAGAGATCATTTAGCTTTTTAAAAGAAAGAAATTGCTATTTGTGACAACTAGATGGGAATGGAAACATTATGTTAAAGCGAAGAAACACCAGACAGAGAAAGAAAAATGCTGCTTACCCTGGTAAATAGCTCTGCCCCAGTGACTCTCTGGAGTGCTGTGCAGCCTTGCCTCAGGTCTAAGGTGCTGGGACCAAATCACTAGAGACCAAATCTTGGAAGCTATGAACCAAAGTAAACTTTATTTATTTAATTTGACTTTCTCAGGTGTTTTCACAGCAACAGAAAGCTGGCGAACACATTGGCGTGAACAAAAATCACATTCCTTTCCCCTTCCATCGGATGTATGTGGTGCAATTTCCCTGCCTGAGTGCTCTGCACTCAGGCATGAAATCCGCCATTAGCTCGGTCCATTCATTAACGGACTCTGCAGGGAGCTTGTGAGCCCCTGCTAGGAAGATTCTAGTGAATCAAAGGGACACGGCCCTTGGCCTTGCAACTTCTCTTGATGGAAATCGGGTTTCTCTTTGATGTCCTCCCATGGCAGCCATTGGTTTCTATAAATTCATTACATTTCATACTTTTGGCATGATTTCTTGCAGAAAAAAAAATTGTTTCCCTTTATATCAGTCTTACTGGTGAATGTAGAGCCACCAAACCAATCAGTGCCTCTACCTCTCCACCCACCCCAGCCAGTCACTACAGTTGGTCAGGACATTAGCCTTTAACTACCATCATTATCACCCTCAATCCTGGGAGACATTTGTCAGAGTCTCCCGACCCTCTGAAGAAGAAGAATTCAGTTGGGGAGCTGAGGAGACCAGAAGCAATGTGTAGATATGAATTCCTACTTTGCCGCTTACATGGTGAAGTCCCTTGAAAGTCACTTATCTCATCAAGACCTGTTTGTTCCTGATGAAGCATCAGGGTAAAGCTGTAACGAGCTCACGGGTTGCTCTGAAGGACATTGGCTCACACGTGTTTCTACAGTGACAGCTACAGCCCTCACTACCATCTGGATTTACTTTTCACACACAACCCCTTTCCACCGAGTAGTTTTTAAAGTAAACTTGGGTATATAAATACAGAAAATAGGTCGACAAATCAAACATTTAGTACTAACATATCTTAAACATACTCAAAATAATTATTTGGTATACAGATAATTTTACCACTGAAGATAAAAGCAAGTTTGCATACTAAAGAGAAGAAAGTGCTTATCTTTACATAGATAATGAAATATTAGATGAATTAGTAATATTGCAGGACACAAAACATCTCCAAGGGTTCTTTTTTCTTTTTTTAATTGATTTTTATTTTATTTTTTTATTTATTAAAAATTACCACCTCCTCCCCTCCTCCCATTTCCCTCCCACTCCNAGGAGCAGAAGGAGGGAGAACATGAGCAAGGAAGTCAGGACTACGAGGGGTGCGTTCACCCACCCAGACAATGGGGCTGATCTAATGGGAGCTCACCAAGGCCAGCTGGACTGGGACTGATGGAGCATATGATCAAACCAGACTCTCTGAATGTGGCTGACAGGGCTGACTGAGAAGCCAAGGACAATGGCACTGAGTTTTGATTCTATGGCATGGACTGGCCTTGTGGGAGCCTAGTCTTTTTGGATGCTCACCTTCTAAGGGTTCTTCAGAGTTGATCGATAGAGCAACAGTTTTATTGGGTAATTGCCGACTGATGTTCAGTAGATGGTTTTCCATCAATGCCTGTTACAGTATAAAGGGAAACTTCAGGACATTTCAGAAATCATTGTAGAGTCCCAAGCCAACAATTATTAACTCTTTTAAAAAATTAAACTCAAACTATCACATCAAATAGTAGTTTTAAAAGTCAAACATTCTAAAACAGTATAATCCAGTCCAATTTGGTACTTACATACTGAGAAATGGTCAGAGGAAAATGCTAAAATTCTTTATTTTTTTACAATTATACCATGTTTTTGTACAAGATTAAAATTTTGTACATGTCTTGAAACACTGCAGCTCATGACATAACAGTCTGGAATCTGAACAGACGTGTTTCAGGCAGTATTTGTTATTACATGGCATGAAATCATGCCTCATACAAAGCACATATGTTGTATGTTCAGACTCATGACTGCAGGGAAACTACACACGACAACATGGGGAGCACTGTTAGAAATACCATGATGCCTTTGGTTTTGAATTAAGTTTTAGACATCACAAGTTCAGAAATATTTTATTGTTGCTATTTTGTGTAATTCCCACATTCGGTTATGAATCACAACCTACAGCTTGGGAAACTGGCATCCGGTCTGTGAACACAGGTTCATGACATGCTTTGTGTGCAAGGTACCGTGTCTGCTGCCTGCCATGCAGTCACTCGTTCAACTGTTATTATCAATAGTTGTCATGGGACTCTTGGGACACATCTCATTTATTTTGTTCCCCCCTCCCCCTTCTCTCTCTCTTCTCTCTCTTTTCCGTTAGTTTTTTTTTCTTGCGGGGTGTGTGTGTGTGTGTGTATAGATGTGCATATACCAGTGTTAATGCAGAGGTCAGAGGCTGATGTGTGATGTCTTCCTCTTTCATACTTGAGCATATTTAGATTTTTGGTTGTAAGCCCAGCCTTTAATGGCTGAGCCATCTCTCCAGCCCTTGAGTATTTTTCAGACGGTGTCCTTACCGAAGTTGGGGCTTCTTATTTTAACTAGACTTGTTGGCCAGTGAGCTTCGGGGGAGCGTCCTGTCTCCTCACCCAGCAGTAATGTTACAGGAGCATACTACCACATCTGGCTTTCATGTGGGTCTTGGGTACCCAAACTGAGACCCTCATGTCTGCTTAGCAATAATTTACCCCTGGAGCTGTCTCCCCGGCCCAGGACAGGTCTGGTAAGTACCCTGTGGCTCAGTGGTTTTTATTTTTAATTTTGCAGCGAGGTGTTGGAAGGAGTGAAAGCAGTGGTGCACGCAGACCACACTGGTGAGGCCCCAAGTTCTCACTAACTGTGCGCGCTGTGCTCTCGCCTGCCCCACGGCGCTGTAACTCTGCCATGGGGATTCCACAAGAGCATCCCTCAGGGGCTTCCTGAGCCAACTCCACCAGGCAGATTTCACAAGCGCATCCCTCAGGGGCTTCCTGAGCTGCTAGCCAGTAAGGTGGGATCCGGTCTTCCTTTGTTTTTCCCATAGTAGCAAACCACAGGCAGAAACCGCTTGCTCAATGAAAGACAATTAATGGGTTACCTAGTAACATCCCTTGCCTTTGTAGATAAGGAATGTTCCGACCCTAACCCTTCACATATAGGGTGATCCAGAAAGTTCCAATAGTCGCCTTTCTGCTTCAGTTTCTACAACATGGATTAGTTTACATCGGTGACTACCGTGCAAAAGGATTTGAGAAAACAACCAGAAGGGGAGGGGTTCATTTTAGTTTGGGGATCTGTCCATGCTAGAGGAGAAGGCGTAGGGGCAGGAGTTTGAGACAGCCGACACACAGCATCTCAGTAGAAACAGAGATGAACGTGTGCTCACATTCAGCTCTCTTCCTTTACATTCAGTCTGGGGTCGCAGACCATAATTTGGTGCCCCAGTTAAGGCAGGTCTTCCCGCTTCAGTTAGGCTAATCCAGAAACTCTCCCGCAGACGTGCCCAGAGGTTGGTCTCCATAGTGATGCTGGATATTGTCGGGCTGACAGGATTACTCGTCACACCAAACTTGATTGAATAGTGAAGTTGTTCATTTCCGACTCTACAATTACATTGATGTGGAGCATCTAAATTTGTCTAATGTCACAAAATTTCCCTTTTCTTCTCCTAGAAAATATGAGCATTCCAGGAGTCTAAAGAAACCTGTAGTGGAAGCAAACATTCCGTCAGTTTTGTATCAGAGACTTGGAAGGAGCTAGATTCATCTTGAATTCAATGTAAATAATCAGCAATTATATTCCAGCTAATGAATCCCAGAAGTAAAGCTCATTAACATCCTGCCTCTTTTGCAGAAAATAAAATGGATTTGGCATGACTCCGTGTTTTAAATCTTCTATTGATTTAATTACTAAATGCAAATATTTGTGAGTTGAGCAGAGAATGCTCAGCATCACTTAAGCTAGCCTCAACCAAGGAAACGAGATAGAACATCCAAAACATCCCGCCAATCATTTGTTCACTTCGAAAATGTGGGAAATAATAAGAGTCTGAGATGTGTCCTTATTAACTAACTCATCACCTTGAAGCAGTACCAGGGGTCAAATAGTGGCAATTGCTTTTCAGCTGAATCAAAAATGCAATAAAAGAATGTCTCTATCTACTTGATTGTGTACTTACAATAATATGCACACACATGTATATCCTTATGCTCTTTAAATTTACACCCATATATATTCATATATACATATATACATGTGTATCTTTTAAATACACGCAACCCTACTTTGGCCTGAGTAATAGTTTCACTCAAATTAGTAAAAGTAGTGTTAAATATGCTTCTTCCCCTTTTCAATATCTTTCTGAGAAAAAGATATTTTTGACAGCAACGTGTAAGGCTGGCTTCCTGTTAGGAACTCTTTAGCTTTATTTTGCCATGTTAAATTTTAATCCACCGAATTGAAAATTAAATTTCTCAAGTAAATCCATACATAGAGCTAAATATGAAACAGATCATAGGAAAGTGGCTAGAACCACATCTTCCCTTTAGGCTGGGAGTCTGTACCCCCTCCTCCTCTCTCCTCAGGGCCCCCATACATAGACAGGAAGATTTCCATGGAGCCCCAGGATCTGTGTCTCTCTGTCTGAAGAGCTTGGCCCACCTTGTTCTTATAGGTTATTCCAAAGCTCTGACTTCTGTTTTCCATGATTTGCAAGTCTTTGGGTGGGAACGATCAGTTAAACCATCAGTTACCCAGATGAGCACTTGCCCCTTGGCCAATACACTGTGCTTCATATCCCATGATCTGTGTTGGTAGGCAGCCCTGTGCCATCAGCAAGCCTTCTCATGTAGTTCCTGTGAACCTTGATTTTGAGCAATGATCACCCCATGTCGTGTACTTGCACACATTGCTACCAGGGTCTCCAAAGCAATTCTTATAACCAATCTTTGGTTTTAAATAATAAATTACAATTAACTACCCAAGGTCTGCATTTCAGTTGTTTGGGTCACTTAAGGCCATTGTTCCAATCATCCAAAAAATACATATTTTTCTCCAACCTAATATTATTTATGAGATTATTGGGGGTAAGCTATTTAATACTGACTGTCCAGGTCTTCTCACGCCTACTAAACCATCTTCAGTGGTGAACCCAGCTAGCTTCAGCTTCTGATGCTTCCCAGCTGATTCAGGTACATTCCAGGTGACAACCATAAGTCACAGTCAGAAGTGTCAGGACCAAAGATGGACACCTACAAGACTGGACATGAATTTACTGCTTCCAGCCTCTTCTAACTTACCTTTGTCTGTATTGAAAACAATTACCCCAGAGACTTTTCTACAAAACTTTAATGATGCCAAGACTTCTTTCTTAATTGTTTTTTTATTTAAGTCTAAATTTTCCTGAGGCTTTGAAACTGACTGTTTTCTTTCTTCATCACATGATCATAAGCCATCTATCTGACTAACTGGCTCCGGATTGGGTACTGGCAGCACAGAGTGATACTATGCTCCCCCTGTATGTAATCCTAATCATGTTCCCCTCCCAGACCCTCTTCAAAAGCATCAAACCAAGGTTGTATCCAAATCCTGTGCACAGCAGAGCAGTCCTTCCAATGCAGGGCCTGTGAACTCGCTCATGGCTTGTCCATCTCACCTTGATGGCATTTCTCTATTCTTCTCAGTGGTCTATCTTGCATTTCTAGACTAGTGCTTATGTATATTCTTTGTCAGAATAAATGGAGGACAGAAGTGTGAGAAAACTCTGGCAAAGACTGCCTTCAGTGCTGTGTTTCCATCATTGTAAATCACAAACCCTGGAGAACAAAGAGATAGCTCAGCCGTTAAGAGCACTGGCTGCTCTTCCAGAGGTCCTAAGTTCAATTCCTAGCAATCACATGGTGCCCACAGCTGTCTGTATTGAGGTTTGGCACCCTCTTCTGGCGTGCAGGCATATATGCACGCAGAACCCTGTATACATACTTAATAAATAAACCTTTAAAAAAAACCCTGAATTTTCAAGGATGTGATTTGCTTCCAGTGATAACTTTTTCTTTGTATTTAATATTTCTCTTTATTATAATGTATAACTTTCTTGGCTGATAAAGTCAATGAACTTGTGCAGAAAGCTATGAAGTGTCTGGGAGGAAGGAAAATAAGACTCATGGGGCAGAGCGACTTGCCTGTGTCACTGAAGAAGCCCATCTCACAGTGACAACTCACACCCACATAGTCTACCTGCCAGGTCCTGAATGCAAGTCACCGTCTCTTCATCAAGGGATGAAGATACCGAGTTTGCTGTGCTGTTCAGATACCCACCAGCCGTGGCCCTTACAAGTCCTGGATACTCCCAGAAACCCAATCTTCTCATTCAAAGGAAAGGAATACCGGTCACCAGACTTATTCACCTTTAGTCCACTTTAGCACTCAAAGGAAAAATTTGTAAACAGCGAAGTGTCAGTAAACAGATGAGATTACCTCTCAAATCGCCCCTAAGTGGGAACATCTAAACACCAAGGGTTGACAGCACCAACAATATGGATGTGACCAAAAAAGTGATGCTGCCTTCCAATAATTAAGTACTCAAGAGCATGACTCAGAATGTCATATAAAAATATATTTGAAAGTCATTGCATTTGCATAAGAAGAGCTAGAATTCTCACATTGTGTGTACTATTCATAGGAGTACTAAGTGAATCTGTTGCTGTTGGTGTTCTTTCTGGAAATCATTCGGATCACATCCTCTGCCCCCTCACAAATGTACCTTATTCTTTCTCTAATAAGAGGGTTAAATGTTTAGAGTAATTTTAGAATCTAGAACTAGGACGAATAGCTATTAGAGAACTGAATAACTGTATTGGCACCTATGGTTAGAGGCTGAGGAATCTCTGCTGACCGGATCCTCGTATACATACACATCAACGCCCCCAGGAAGCCTTCCTTAGTTCCTTACTTCTCTTAGCAAGGCTAGGCTCAATCCTTGCTCGGCTCCAGCCCTTTATCCTGGCAGCACACGGAACAGTTGTGATTCTAGAGTAGTTGTTGCCTGGTTACTCAGCGCAGATTTCAGTTCTTAACACACATGCAAGTCCTTAGTATGCATGTAAGTCTATTGGTTCCTTATGTTTCTGTCAGAAGTTTGGCAACATGTTGGTGTCAGGCTTGGCAATATGGTAAGCTCCTATTTTTTTTTAAGGTGTCTCTGTCCACGGACCACACTGCAAATGAAAAGTCCACAGAGTTGGGATGCAGGACGAAGTAACAAAGGAAAGACTTTGCTGATGGACTGGATGTGGGTGTGAGAAGACAGGAATGATGCTGACGAGGTTTTGTTTGTGAATATTAATCATGAAGCGTGACTGTCGGTTCAGGTGGAGAGTCCACAAGCATTTGTGTGTGGCCTGTGGTTTATATTTGGATGATGGCAGACTGTGGTTACTTCTTACCACTTGACAGCCTTTGAGCTGTTTGTCTGACTTGGCTTCCATCTTCACAGTGCTATCAAATGTACAGTCAGAGCCTAGCAAGGGCTGGTCTTGCGCCCCTTTTGATTGACTAAAGGATCTATCCCCTACAACCAAGGCACACTAATGAATGCTATCACTTCCAGGAGACAGAGACAGGGGCTAAGGTGCAGAAAGCTGATGAAAAACACGAAGGGAAGAAAGAGCAGAGGAGGAACCCGAGGCCAGGTCTGAGCATCAGTCACCAGGACCTGGAAGTCGGGACATGAAAGAGGCGCGGTCTGCACTGCCTCCTCAGAAGGATGGCTTCAAAGGCCACAGCCACGGGATGCTATTCAGGGGGACTGCACCATGGCATGGAGAGGCTGGCGAGGGGGCAAAGACTTCAAAGAGAAAAGGGCATCTCTGTGGGAGAGCTCTCAGCTGCCGACCTGACGCTGCTGGAGGCATGGTGCAGCAGCAGTCTGCTTTACTATTCTGACAGGGTACAGAGACTTTACACGCAGCCTCCGCACAGAGTGCGCACAGCCCAGCTCTTGCTTGATGTCTCCCATCAGTAGGACAGTTGACTGGCAAGGAGAAAGAAAATGCTATTCTTTTTTTTAACATTTCTTATTGGTTTGCGTGTGTGTGTGTGTGTGTGTGTGTGTGTGTGTGTAAGCCAGAGGATGGTTTGGGGTACTGTTTTATCAGGACTTGTTTGTTTGTTTATTTGAGACAGAGACCTAGGACTTACTAATTAGACTAGGCCTGCTGGCCAGCAGTCCCAGGGACCCCACTGTCTCCACCTCCCCAGTGCTGAGATTATAAGTGTCTGCCAGACCTTTTATGATTCCAGCGTGTGAAGTAATCACCCTTAATTCTGCTTGCCCTGTCAGGAGATGGCCCTTACCTTGAATAAATCTTTTCTTCTAAGTTTGAGGCTAAACTTATCTCCTCCCTTGAGGTAAACAGTGAAAAGATGAACGGATGTGTCAGGCTGCCAATACTTGAGTCTTATCTGAGACTCGAGAAAGCGCTCAGGGTGTCATACCTGCCTCTGCTTGGTGTCCACAGCGCAGACTCCTAGGCTGATGCTGAGGAACTGAAACACAAGGGTCAGGCCCAAGAGCCTGGTATTTTAGAATCCTTATGCGATGTGTTAGCCACTCAAGACTTAAATCACCTCAGTTTGGGCTCCTAAGTGTCTCCCCTACTTTTCCTGACACAAAACTTTGTTCTAGGAATGATAAGGCCTCAGGTAGAGAGGTAGGAGGATTCCAGTGACTTGAAGATGGACTGAAAGGGGCCATGAGTTTTGAGATGGGAATCTTTTTGATGGGCAATGAATTAACCAGCCGTCCAGAAGCTGTGGTTATCTAGGAAGCTGATGCCCCCAGACCTGAAGGCCCTGTAAGACCCATAGCTGGTGGAAAGAAAACAGGGTAACAGAAGGTAATGTCTAGGTGCCAAGCTCTCACCAGAAGCAAATGAGAAAGACCAGGCCAGGGACACCATGAAGTGGGATTCCTGTGAAGTGACCGTGGGCCTCAGACAGGGGAGAACACTACACTAGAGCAGCTCCCGCGACACGAGGAAGGGCAAAACCGAGACAGGGCCTGGGAAGCCAACTCCAGCTGCAGAGGCCTGAGGAAGCAGGGCCCTGAGGTTTAACCTCAGCAGGTCCCAAGTGCACAGTAATGATGCTTACCATTTGTAGAGTGGTCACTATTCCCATATGAAAAGCTCCATTCTAAGCATTGTCTTCACGTGATGCCATTTTAGAGCCACGACTCCACAGGCACAGAGGCACTGTGGCTGCTCCCAGTTTTCAGATAGAGAATCCAGTGCTAAACAAAATACCGCACCCAGATCTGTATAGCTGCGCCATGACACATGCCTGGGATTCAAGACCTGTGCTCTAGAAGCATCTTGCTGCCTGTCTACCTTGTGATGTCAACGCTTGCCTTGCTTCTGTTGCTCACTGGTTTCTTTCTCTTGCTCTGCTACAGAAATTGGTCTTTCCCCATTTCTAAAGCTCCTTACAGGTTTGGATCAAAACTGTATTTTTACCTCCAATTACCAACTGAATGCAAGCTTTGATCTCAGATACCCAACTTGTAATCTGTTCTTACTTTGTATATGGTACTGCCCCACCAGGAAGCCAAATGTTTCCCATTTAAAGCGCCAGTTGACCTTTCTAGAAGTACCTCAGAGGGGGAGCAGCAGATGGTGGTAGAGGCTCTGGCGGTAGTGTTTTCACATCACATCACAATTAGGTGTTGTGGTGGCTCGTCTTGACTGCCCAGACGGTCGGACTGGACCTGGATGTGCCTGGAGAGTAGCAAAACACACTCGGGTGTTCCTGTGAGGACCTCAAAAGACCGAACTGGGGAAGCGTCTGTATTGATTGCAAGCGCAACCATCCTGCCGGAAGAGAGGCCAGATGGCAGAAGCCTATGCCTGGAGACTTTCTTCCTGTTTCCTGGACTCTGGAGGTGAGCCACTCAGACCTTCTAAGCCCTTTCTACCACAAGAGACCCAAATTTCTGAAGCTGTGAGCTGGCATAGACTTTTCCTTCCCTTGAGTTGTTGTGTAGAGTGGTTTTTTTTTTTTTACAGCAAAGGAGTAGACTAATAGATCTGAATGCAGAGAGACTCCTGAGCACGACTTCCCACCCCATCACCACCTAGCTGACTGTGTTAACAGCTCAGAGTGCTGGAAGTGCAGCTTTGGGAAGTGGAGGCTGGGTGAGCGGGGCTGGCTGTGTCAGTGAGTCGTGTAGAACATTCCTGCTGCGACCTGAATCGTCCAGCGACTCTGACCATACTGTTATCTAGCCACAGGCACATCTCCAAACATCCACTCCAGTCGGTGTGATTCCTGACAAGTGTCGGGCAGGCCTGGAATGCGCTGTTGAACACATAGTTGCTGCAGGGGCAAAGTCAAGAGTTCCAGCTTAAGAGGTGGCTAATGGTATCTTGATCTTCGGCCAGCTCTGTAGGTCTCAGTCACTGTGAGGAAAGGCACTGGGCTGCTCCATTTCCCTTCTGAGTAACCATCTCAGTTCCTAAGGTTGTTAGCATCTTTTAATCCTCTGAAGTGTCAGGACACCCCACCCCCCACGCCCATCCCCACGCTGTTTTTGTTTCTGCTTAGTTTGTTT
>LOEQ01002994.1:71595-88291 GCA_001685075.1 Bramus lutescens | reverse complement strand
AATTTGTGTGTTGTTATTTCGGGGTATAAGCTAGCCGTGCGGGATCCGGGCAGGTCGAAAAGCAGGGCTCGCTCCCCTCATTCACTACAAATACCCCAGGTGAAGAAGGGCCAGTTCAACTCTGGCCCTAATGGAGTGGACATTCCAGTATGAGACATAACAGGTGACTCCTTACTTCAGGGTGGTGGCAAACTCGAGCAAGCATACAGAGGACCAGACATGTGAACATGGATGGGTACGAAGGGCAGACAAAGCTAGGCCTCATTGTCAAGAGTTGATCCTTTTCCCCTAAAACTATGCAAAAGCCATGTGACCTCTTCCACACTAGAGCAAATTACTAAGGGGCCTGAATCCCCGTCCTGACACATTCAGCTCAGAATGTACCACTTAACCCCTGGAGCAAGAGCATTGCTTTGCATCAATAAACCTAAGTACCAGGATAAAACACTGGTTAATGGATTGGGGGATGACTCGGTGCTGAAAGGTGCTTGCCACCAAATCTAAAATCCTGAGTTTTCAGATGCAGGAGGATGCACGATGCGGGAGGGAATTGACTTAGGCAAGTTGCTCACTGATCTCCAAATGCATGCCATGGCATGTGTAGGCTCCCTTCACTCTAAATACACAAATAAATAACAAGTGTGAAAAAATAGCATTGGCTATGGCCCTTCCAAACCCGCAGCTCCTGGTGCACAGCTCAGCTCATAGGAAGCTCAGGGGATGCATATTTCTATGTTTGTAACAGCCCAATGAGGTTTAGGACCACACTGTGGCTTCATAGTTGAATAGCCTTAAAAGACTCTCTTACACTCTGAGTTTCAACTTTCTCCTTGAAACAGAGCCAGTGAGGAGTTCCCAACACTTCTGAGACAGACTTCTGTCCACAAAGAGAGTTTTTCAAGCTCCCAAAGGGAAAATTCTTTGAAATGTTCATGCTCAAGCTCCAGGTTATGTCTAGACTGCATCTAACTGGCAGCACTGTTGGCAATGATAACACAGTTGGTTTGCACTGTCCTGGCTCTTCCTGGCTTCAAACTGAGGAAGCCAGGATAATCTTCAGGCTGGATTTGACATGAGTTCATACTTAAAACATTCAACAAAATATAATGTGCAGTTGCTACCATTTTTTTTTTTTGCCCAATACTGGACATGTGGCAGTAAACTAAGAAACACAGGGGAGTGTTCTGTAGATGTGTAATAAATAAATAAAGGTAGCAACACACACACACGAGAGGCTACTACTGCTGCGCATGCTCATGTTTAAATAAAAGCCACTAACAAATGTGTCAAGTTTATTCAAGCATGGCATAACCAGGATTCAGCTCTATGGAATCAGAGCTGCAGCCATGAGCTATGAACCCCCCAGAGCTCACATCAACCATCTATGCAGATGTTATCATGCATGACTGCTATGCTAGCCTCTATAGCTTCACAGCCCCCAGCACTGCCTTCTTCCCGACATGCCTGGCTACTATTCTTAGTCACCAGCAATTTTGTTTTTATCTTCATTCCCTTGTCCATTTTGCAAACACATGACTATGAGTCAATAGCAGAGAGAGCAGGCATGTTAGCGGAGCTGGGGCCTGGAGCGCCAACCCGGTGATTAAACTCTTGGGCCTTGCTGGTACATCGCAGAGTTCATTCTTTTAAATACAGAGCAGTTGCTTTTGGTATGAAATGGGCTGACTCAGGCCTGTCATGCTAAGCAGGTCACTAAATTGTGGTGGCATATGCAGCCTGAATAAAAAATGTTATAGCGCATTCCAAAGAGGGAGAAGAGCCTCCAAGCTTAAAGGAGAAGCGCAAAGGAATTGTGTTAAGAATATTTCTTGTTTCCTGCAGTTTTATCTTTGGCTTTTATTGGCTCAGTATTAAGTATCTTGAGTGCTATCACTAGTCCTGTGACAAGTTTGAAGACTGTAGCATTTCTTAAAAATAACACAAATCCTGATGATGGGGCTGCAAAAATCTACTTTAGATTCAGCATATGTACTATTATTCATTTAGATAATGTCTCACAGTTTATGCCGGATTAATTAGCTAACAAAGCGTGTCCTGCCTTTCCTCCCTGCTCATCCCTTCTCCCTCATCCCCTTTCTTCCATGTCCTGTTACCATCCATGCACCCGTGAGTTTCCATTGAGAAAGCAGGCCGATCCGGTCACCCCAAAGACACCCTCTGCCGTTGACGGGACACCACTGCTCTAACTTCTAAGGCCGACATCTATTTTTAAAACTCGGCTTTTAAATTAATTGATCAGATACGATATACTCTTTCAGGTCTGGTCTGCTTTCCTCCATGTTTTGTGTGAAACTCATCTTTGTTGTGTGACCTCTGGCTTTGCTCATTCTTTTTTGTTTATTTTTGAGATTGTATTGTAATTACAGCATTCCTCCTCTCCCTTTCCTCTCCCCACACCCTTACATATGTTTTATTCATCCTTATTGCTGCAAGTATACCACTGTATAAATGTGCCATATTGTATATTCCAATGCTTAATAATAACTGCATGGTTTTATAAGTTATTTTATAAGTAATCAATTCTGAATACACTTATTTGGGAATATACATTTAGAAATGGAATTGCCTGGACATATTATGTTCCAAATATATAGATATACATACAAAATATGTTATGTAATTACACATTGCATGTATGTGGTGGATTGAATGAGAATGGCCCCCCATAGGTTCATATATTCTAATGCCTGGTCCTCAGTTGGCGGAACTGTTTGGGAAGGATTGGGAGGTGTGGCTTTGTTGGAGGAGGTGTGTCATTGGGAAAGGGCTTTGAGGTTGCAGAAGATGGGATTAGCTCCTTCTGCTTTGCACTTGAGAATCTCAGCTACTGCTCCAGCATGATTCCTGCTTGTCTGCTGCCATGCTTCCGCTTACAATGATCACAGACTCTCACCCTCAAACAGTAAGCCCGAATAAACTCGTTCTTCTATGAGCGGCCTTGGTCATGGTGTCTTGTCACAGTAATAGAAAAGTAACTAGGACAACATAGCACGTATGTAATGCCTATATATACTACATATAAGCCTATATAAATTCTCGTATTTATTCCTGGGTTCTCCAAAGTTGTATCAATGTATTATCTCACCAGCAGCATAAGGAAGTTGCAGTTGTCCCATGCCCTTGTCATCAGCAGTATCATTCAGCTATTTTGGTAGAGACATTGTATTAGTAACTTCTTTGTTGCTAAAATACCATGACAATTTATAAAAGGAAGAATTTATTTGGCCTTACAGCTCCAGAGGGGTAAGAGGCCATTATGGCTGGGAGGCATGATAGCAAGAGGTAGGCATGGTAGCAGATGCCAGAGCCTGAGAGATCACATCTCAACCGCACATAGGAAGCAGAGATTGAGGCAAGGATTACATTCTCAAAGCTAGACTGCAGTGATGGACTTCCTCCACCAAGCTGAACCTTCCTATTACCTCTCCAAGCAGCTCCATCACCTGGGGACCAAGCGTTCAAATGCCTGAGCTAATGGGGACAGTTCTTATTCAAGCCACCACAGAGACAGTTTCTGTAGAATGAATATATTCTTCTTGTTCTTCATTATACTCTCTTCATAGCTAGAGTGTATTTTTCCTTCATGATTTATGTGAATGGTTGCAACTTTAACAAAGTTACTAGTATATAACACTGTAACAGTATCTAGTCCCTGCCCAAAAAAAAATTTCAAAAATAAAGTGTCAGTGGTCCATTTTTTTCCATCAGCAATGTAATCTTCCATGGTTTATCCTGACAGCAGTTAAAGGCAGGAAAATGAAGTTGATCCAAGCTATTTCTCAATTACACCCTTTAACACCAGCCCATTACAAGCACAATTACAAAGTAAATAAGCATAATCTGTAAGGTACTGGGTCTTATTGTTGAAACAAACTTCACTGCCTTATGATGATCTCAAAGGTAGGAACAGCTTCAGATTCTTTCTTGATTCTACTTAATAGAGAGAGAAGCCAACAGATGGTGGAGAGAAGCTTGACTTTAGAATGTTGAGGAGTTCCAGAGTTTAGAACTCCACCCTTCCAGACAAGGCTGGCCAACCATGGTCTGAGACATATTTTTACAGCCCAATTTTAACCAGGAAGCTTCTAGCATTCCTTTTAACTTACAAGGAGCAGAGGTTCTCACTGAGATTTCAGCATAACCTTTTTGTCATGGAAACTCGCAGTACAGAAAGAACTCGATGGTGTGGGGATATAGCTCAGTAGTAGAACACTTGACTGCAGAAGAAACTTGACTATTATGACTAGTAGCCAGAATAAGAAGAATATACTGAGCCTTTGGTCATATATTCTGATTCGTACATAGTCCCAAGCATGTATCTGAGAGCAAAATTCTAAGTGAGGTGCTCTAAGCCAGCTTCAGTCTCTGCTGTCTGCAGAGTGGGGAAGAGCTCACTCTCTACAGTCAGATCTTCCTAAAAACTCTTATACATACAGCTGTTGGTGTCAGTGTTCTGAATGTGTCTGAAAGTCAGAGCTACTATCAAAATGTAGAAATTAAAAGATATATAGATAGTTGACAGTAGGTAGGTAGATAATAGAACATGAGTTATCAATCATCTCTCATTCACTCTTCCTGCCTCATTCTTACACAGACACATAAAACATGAAGTCAGCACTTGCTCAGGGGTTGGGATTCCTTAGAAATGAGCTAATGAATGAATGTGATAAGGTTTTAATTTCTGGTTCTGTCATGAACATACTGTATTATTTTTAATAATAAGGAGAATGCCCCTTTACAGCCCAAGTCTCTCAGTCTTGGAGTGTCATAGGGAGAGGTGTCCGTAGTCTCCCATGAGTCCTGTGCAGCAATCAGGAAGTGGCTGGGAAGGAGAAACATAAAGGCTTACCAACGTCGGTTCTGTGTCAGATGTTAGCTGGATGGACAATCCCCTTAGAAGTGATCATCAGGCAAGATTTCACCTCTCCTAGTAACACAATCCAGGTTCTAAGGGAGACACATCTAAACTGGAAGATGAGCTAGCTTCCATTTTGAGGTCCATCAAGTTTTGGCTAGATGAACTTACTCTGAGCACAGGAGGCTAGCAGAAGTCTGCTCCAGGAACATGAAGAAGGGGATGCTCTGCCTGCTACCAAGATGGTACCTGAGTAAAGACCTGCTCAGCTGGCTATCCTCCCTGGTGGAAAACAGAAATAAGCCAGCCAGGGGAGTGTGCATGCGTGCATGCGTGCTACACCTGGTGTGACTCACACGTTTCTGCATCGGAACTTTGCTAGAAGTTTTTCACTAGAACTTTGTATGGATCAGTGGTTCATAACCTTCCTAAGGGTACAACCCTTTAATAGAGTTCTTCATGTGGTAAACCCCAACCATAAAACTATTGCTCTTGCTACTTTAGAACTGTAATTTTGCTGCTGTTATCAATTGCAACATAATATATGTGCTTTCAAATAGTCTCAGGCAACCTTTGTGGAAGGGTCATTGAACCTGCAAAGGGGTTGAGACCCACGGGTGAGAACCACTGGGATAGACTATTAACTCAGATCTCAGATTCAGATTACTTTAATAAAGTTAATTTCTTGCACCCAAGAGAATGGCGCTTAGAATTCATATCTGTTATGTGCAGAGAGCTGCCTCAAACATAGAGATGGTCATCATCCTTATCTGGAAGATCTAATAAGCACCCTGTCTCTTGTTACCTAGGAATTAGGCTGTAATTGTAGTGTCTATGTTGCAATGCTATAAATAGTTTCCCTGGGACTTTACCAGCAGACATTTCTGCTTCAGCCTCTAACTGAAGTGCTTTGGGTACCAGGATATTAAGAAGAATACTCACCAGCTGGCCTCGTCAAAATAGAAGCCTGAGTTTTATAGAGTATTCTCTATCAGCCCAAGCTAACATAACAGATAGGATGAGAGGAAAATGATGGCAATAATCAGGAGTGCATCAAACAAGTTTTCCGAGGCTTCTGGAGGAAAGCATGCGCCTCTTGCTTGTATTTTCATTGTGTCTCTTCCTGAGGTCCATGGAGAACAGCCATCGCCATCTGGCCAGGCTAATTCTGGGTGGCTGCAGCTGTAGCCCAGTGTCTGGCAAAGCGCCGAGGTCCAAGTCTCCATACTAAATAGCTGGCTCAAGCTGCAGCCTGGCCAACATACTCCACTGCAGACAGCCTCGTTTCCTAGCAGGGGTCATCCTCGTCATTCGTGAGCCTGGCTCTCGCATTCCCTCCCCTTTAAGAATGATACATCAGGATTTTGGAACCACGCATACATCTTATTTGGGCATGCCGTCTTACACAGATGGTTGCAGTAGACCTACAATGGATGTCTCTGTTTTGATTTTTCTGTCTCATAATCCATCCAATTCCAACTCCAGACTGACTATTAAGAAGCCTAGCTCAAACCCTGTTATTCCCAGGTCATCATTTGTCTTTTGAAACAGTCTCACTGTAGACCAGGCTATTCTTGACTAGTCATCTTCCTGCCTTTAGATTTCTGCAAAGGATTACAGATGTGGGCCACTACCCTGTGCTCCAGCTGTGGACTTGTTAATGCTTGTGGGGCTCCAGGATAAATCAAAGATCCTGGGTTTCACTCAAAGCATTTTATTACCTGGTCCTTCTTGGCAAGCGGTATAGCATAGTATCTAAGAGTTTAGTGGTCACAAGTACTGGCCCGCAGCAGCAACTTTCCAGGAGAACCAAGACATTCTGGCATGCATATGCTTTCTTTCATCAGCTAAGTGAAAAAGGTCAAGGTTTTAATCTTTCCAATGCCTCCTGAGTAGAGGACCAATGAATGAATGGTCTCTGTAACTAGGCTTCACACAGTTTCCTGTTGAACAGAAGGACCCAGAAATTCAGGACTGGGAGGTATGCAGTGAAGAGAAGTTGACGTGGTCTGTCCACCGGAAAGGAAAAACAACCTCCACACGTACCAGTTTGTAGATTCCTTTCGGACCGTTTTCATTTCCTCTGGTACCAGTTTTGTGCATTCTGACCTAATGAGAAAATACTGTTTGTTCAAAGGTAAACAAACATGAACAAAACACCAAGAACCCTGACAAACTGCAGGAGCTCAGTAACTGGAGCTTCTCTGGTATCTGTTGATGTGACCAAGAAGGTCCTTCTGCTATGGGGCTTTCCAGAATTGTCAAAAAGAGTCTTTGGGGACTTAAGTCTTATCAACTCTTATCTCTGCAGTGCCCACTGAGGGAGATGTTCTCAGGACTTTGGCAAAGCTTCTCCCAACCTTGAAGGGACTCTCAGGGAGGAGAGATGCCCAAGGCACAAGTTGTGTGGAAGGCTGCTGTTTTTCATTTTCTTGTTTCTTCTAGAAACTTCTCTATTTCTTTGCATCTGTGCACATTCACTTTGATGATGGAAAGTAAGTAGGCTTGAGGATAAAGGACTTGGAATTTTGCCACTACCCCATCAACACAAAGGCCACGTGATCTAGAAAGAGTAACTTTGCATCTTGACATTTCTTTTTTACTTGTAAAAAAGGAACAGGATTAGCTATCCCAAAGAATCACTGTCAGTATTAAATACCTAAAGACTTCTTTGTAAAAGTCTCCATTAATCAGTAATACTTTTGAATACATTTACATTCACCACAGAGTACATTATATACACATACATAATATATAACACACACACACACATCAAATGCACAGATTTACTAGGAATGGTAGTATTCAGCTATATTCCCAGTGTTAAGGAGGCAGAAGCAGGAGGATTGTGAGTTGGAGCCAGCGTAGGCTACATAGCTTCTTCTTCTTCTTCTTCAAACACAGTTTTTGAGTCTCATGCAGTCGTGAATCCAAACCTTGCACAACATATTTCACACTGTTTGCTCAGGGAATGACTTGGTTTTCTAAACCTGCTTCTTGATCTATATGACACGAAAACATTACAAAACAAAACATCTATATGTAAGTGAAAGCATACAGAGAAATGAGAGACTCAGGAGGGAAAAGTGGTGCTTAGCTATGCCTGCTCACCTCCTCTGTGTGCATCATCTGACTGCGCTTTAGAACTGTGTGCATCTGGCAAACATTCACAAGCTACCTGTGTTCCTCTAAGCCATGAAGACACACTCCGGCGTCCTTCCCCAACACAGCCAGTCTTATCCCATCTCACAGGGAAAAAGCCTTTCTAGTATTCTGGCCACACACATTTCCTTGAAGGCCTTTGAAACAGACCTAATTTAACTTGTAACAACAGTGCATTCCCATGGTGACAGGCAAGCTGTAAACATGCAAAAGGAAGAGTCATGATTCCAGCCTTCTCAGGGCTGAGGACTGCTAACCCTGCAGTCCTCAGTCTGCCACAGCTGCCTTCTGGCTGCCTTCTTCAAGAGACTTTCATGTGGGCCCTGGGAGCTCACTCAACCCCGGCGCAAGGAAGCTTTGGCCCAGTATTTTCCCTCTGATCAGATTGGTTGGTCATGTGCAAAACTGTGCAGCTACATGGAACTCCATACATGTACATGGTACTAATGAACTCTTCTCCCTAAAAGAACAGTGACTTTTGTCTGTCTCTATCTGATACTGCAGAATGAGTCTGTGCTGTGCACTAGAGCAATACACTGTGTGTCCAAGCCACGAATAAAACAGCACTCAGTCCCCATCCCTCGGGGGCTCAGAACTAAATTTTCCTTTCTGATCATTCACACATGACTTGATTCTCATGATTTATATGCCAGAAATGATATCAGTTATCTGTCTGAGGTATGGAAAAGGAGATTGCAGAAATATTTAAAGCCAACAACACTCAGAACTGTAAGTCTGAGAAGATAATCACTTTCTTCTTGAGAGTTTACTTCAAAAACCTTTTATTTGACAATGAAAACATTATTTATATACTAAGATGATAAGGAAAAAGAGTGTAATTGGGAACTGGAGAGACGGCTCAGCAGTTAAGAGTACTTGCTGCTCTTGCAGAAGACCTGGGTTTGGGTCTCACTTCCAGAGAATCCACAGATGTGTACACACACACACACACACACACAAAACGCAAAAGTACATATTTTAAGTGTAATAGTATCTAAAGGTCAGAAATAGACTAAAAACCTTGCAAGTCTCACAAAATAAAAATTTGTAATATTGATATTTTCTAAAATTAATTGATATTTTCTAAAACATAAGATCGCATCTGTACTTGAAAGAAATATCTCAGGATGACAAACTTTAAATTTACAATGTAAATTATTGGGTTATTCCGAATTAAGAATACAGTTCATGTCTAGCATGTGTCCCCACAATAATTTTGACTTTTCTAGAATACTTGTTTTATAGTGCTCCAAATTTAGTGAACCAAGTTAATCAAAGAAAGAGGAAAGACAGAGCCACACCCTGAGGCATCACCTGAGACTAAGAAGGCCACCCAGGAAATCACAAAACTAAGATAAAAAAATCTGTCTGCCACTCAAAATGATGTTATTTGCATGTAAAAGTCAGTTCATGGTGTAAGATCATGGTTCCTAAAATGCTCATAGGAGCCGTGAGGGTGTCAAAGTTCTCCTACACCACTTAGCAATGATGCATTCTCTCCTCAGTCACTGAGAAAACATCGCCTAATTTGTTACCACGTGCCAGGGAGTTTTCTAAATTCTATAGACACAGGAGCCCAGCCCAGGCAGATATCGTGGAAGCCTTATATCTCCAAGGTCTCTAGGGTTGACTTTTCACTTGTAATAAGGTGCACCCACTCCAGTGTTCCACTGGGGGCAGCTTCCCTCCACTTTGTCACAGATTCCTATGACAATGAAACACATTTTCAAAAGATATGTAGGGCTGCACATTGATTTTTTATTTTCTTTTACCTTGACCCCATTTTAAAAGAACTAAGCTGACCAGCCCTACTTCCCGTTGCCCATGAACCAATTCTAAGAAATTACAGTCAGGAAATAATTAAGCATACACATGAAGAGTTCATTAGTCTTAGAAGATAAAGGAAAAGCAACCAATTTCTTCACATATAAGGCCTAATAAGGCAAGCAGCACCATATAGCATCCATTTATTAAAACAATTTTCTAGCCAGATGTGAAGGTACACTTATAATCTCAGCCCTGCCTGCTTGGGACCAGAGGATATGATGTCAAGGCCGTGCTGAGCTACACAGGAAATTTATGTTCAGCCTGTGCTACTTAATGATGACTGAAGACTCAACTTTGAGTGCTACAGTAATGGAAAGCATTTACTTTATGCTCTTATTTCTTTACATACATGTTTTGAGACTTTAACAACAAATTAATGCTCATGGAGGTCAGGAAAATAGGATGGGCCCAGAATTGTGTGTGTTCATTGTTGTAAGAGGAGGGGGCAGGCTGCGTCCCACTGCCCGGCTAGCTTAACCCCCGAAATAACCACACAGAAATCTGTATTAATTAAATTACTGTCTGGCCCATTATATCTAGCCTCTTATTGGCTAACTCTCACATCTTGATCTAACCCATTTCTATTAATCTGTGTTTACCATGAGGTCATGCCTTACTGGGAAAGATTCTAACCCATGTCAGTCTCAGGCCAGAGCTTTATGGCATCTGCCACACTTCCCTTCTTCCCAGCATCCTGTTCTGTCTACTCTGCCCACCTAAGTGCTTGGCCCTATCAAAAGGCCAAGGCAGTTTCTTTATTCAACCAATTAAAGCAACACAAATACAGAAGGACCTCCTACACCAGTTCATGAGAGACAAGAAAGAATTTGGTGATATAAAAGGCTGAAGAAGAAGAATGAAATAGAAAGGTTAATGGGATGAAGGATGGGAGGGCAGAGTGGTGATGGAAATATAAAGAGGGATAACTAACACTAGCAATGTGGAAACGTACTACTGTAAAAGCTTTCTAAATTATATTATAACGCACATACATAAAAAGTTTAAGTGGAGTTACTCCCCATGGGAGAAAAATGTTTCTGTTGAGCACCACAGGTGAACATTTGAAAAGTTCAGTGCCATGAATGTGTTCCTGGTGTGGGAAGTCCTTTTGTGTATGTGTTGCTTTTATTGGTTAATGAATAAATCTGTTTCAGCCACTGGTTTAGCAGAATAGAGCTAGGCAGGAAAACTAAACTGAATGCTGGTAGAAAGAAAGCAGAGTCAGTGAGAAGCCATGTAGCCCCACCAAAGCAAGATGGAACTTTACCCAGTAAGCCACAGCCATGTGGTGATACATAGATTAATAGAAATGGGTTAATTTAAGAGATAATAGTAAGCCAGAAATATGCTTACACTATTGGCCAAGTTGTATTGCAATTAATACAGTTTCTGTATTATTTCAGGGCTGAGCAGCTGGTAACAAACTAACAGCCTTCCAACAACAGATTACCTCCTCTGGAGTTGTTGGTCGGCGAGATTTCCTAGAACCCCAAACATTGCATGCTATTGCTACTGCTCTTGCCCTCCAGAGCTTGAAAGGGAGACCTTATTGTTAAAAGCACCACATACCTGTGTCACTGAACACAGAGAAATCAAGCCGGTACTCAGCTGGACGTCATCTTTACTGGCTAGACTTCATGGTGCTGGGAGGTGCTATTCATGTACTGGAAGAGAAAAGTAATCACTAATCTTACCCAGCTTGGAACCCTGTGAGTTAGAATCATGACCAGCCTAGCAAGCCATGCTCAGTGGTGTAATACTGGCACAGATGTCATGGAAGTAACAAACCACTTTCTGATTGGTTTGAAAGCCCATTCCACAAGTTGAAAACCCATATCTGGCACCATTATCAGGGCCAAGAACCTGTGGATATACAGGACACAGGCTTCAGGAGAGACTCTATCACTATTACTCTGCTAAAGGGATACAGGGTAAACCCACTCTTAGAAGACTTACTGTTTTTTTCAGAGATTAGTACATCAGTATATGGCAGTTAACATGAAGACCCACAGTGGCCAAGAGGAAGAGAATAAGAACTGTGGATTAGTTATTCCTAAATAGTCAATCTATAGCATCACCTCCTCTCATGATTCAGGGGTCATTGTGGAAAAGGGGCAGGAAGATTTAAAAGCTAGAAGTAGTAGATGACTACCAGGAAATAGTGCTTTTTGGACACCACAGGGCAGTTCTGAATGTGAATTCCCGGCAGTTGAGACAGTATACACAAGACATGGGCACACTCAATCCAAACTCCCAACACGGATACCAGAGACAGATACATCGTCTATCCATACCAAAAAAGCTATTGACAATTGGCAGCTCCTGGGAGAAGGAAAGTCATTTTCTTTAAGGGCGTGGACCTTGATATGATGGCCATGCTTCAGTGGGAGGCTACACACTGAAGAGGATGTAGTCAGCACCAACTGTAGTTGATGGATTTTAAAAACATATACACAAAGTTGAACTGGGAAGTGAGGATTAATCTGGGAGCAGCTCAGAATGGACATGAATATGGTAAAAATTCACTGCATAAAATACTCAAAAAAAACTAAAGATGAGAAAACCATCATTTGATTTTTTAATTCTAATAATTTCCTTGTTCTGGTAAGTATGCAATTAAATGCTGGATTAGAAACAGAAAGGAACAGTATTATACTCTGCTCAAACACTGTAGGATACATAGCCATGGTTCCCAACCTGTGGGTCGTGACCCTATAGGAGTCACATATCAGATATTTACATCATGATTCATAACAGTAGCAAATTTACAATTATGAGGTAGCAATGAAATGATTTTTTATTGTTTTTATTGAGCTATACATTTTTCTCCTCTCCCCTCCCATCCTTCCCCTGACTTCTGCCCTCTCCCATGGTACCCATGCTCCCAATTTACTCAGGAAATCTTGTCTTTTTCAATTTCCCATGTAGATTAGATCCATGCTTGTCTATCTTAGGGTCCTCTTTGTTGCTTTCTGGAGTTGTGAATTGTAGACTGGTTTTTCTTTGCTTTATGTCTAAAAGCCTCTTATGAGTGAGTACATATGATATTTGTCTTTCTGGGTCTGGGTTACCTCACTCAATATGGTATTTTCTAGATCCATTCATTTGCGTGAAAATTTCAAAATGTCATAATTTTTTCCTACTATGTAGTACTTCATTGTGCAAATGTACCACATTTTCTTTATTCCATTCTTTAGTCAAGGGATTTAGGTTGTTTCCAGGTTCTGGCTATGACAAACAATGCTGCTATGAACATAGTTGAGCACATGTCTTTGTGGTACGACTGAGCATCCTTTGGATATATGTCCAAAAGTGGTATTGTTGGGTCTTGAGGAAGATTATTTTTAATAATTTTTAATTTCCTGAGAAATCACCAAACTGATTTCCAAAGAGGCTGTACCAGTTTGCACTCCCACCAGCAATGGAGGAGTGTTCCTTTACACCATATCCTGTCCAGTAGAAGCTGTCATCAGTGTTTTTGATCTTGGTCATTCTGGCAGGTGTAAGTGGAATCTCAGAGTTGTTTTGATTTGCATTTCTCTGATGGCTAAAGATGTTGAGCATTTCCTTAAATGCCCCTTGACTGAATAATGGATAAGGAAAATGTGGAACATTTACACAATGGAGTACTACACAGCAGAAAAATAATGACATCTTGAAATTTGCAGGAAAATTGATGGAGCTAGAAAACATCATGTTGAGTGAGGCAACCCAGACCCTGAAAGACAAACATCATATATACTCACTCACAAGTGGTTTTTAAACACAAAGCAAAGAAAACCAGCCTACAAATCACACACAATCACAGATAACCTAGACAANTATTTGTCTTTCTGGGTCTGGGTTACCTCACTCAATATGGTATTTTCTAGATCCATTCATTTGCGTGAAAATTTCAAAATGTCATAATTTTTTCCTACTATGTAGTACTTCATTGTGCAAATGTACCACATTTTCTTTATTCCATTCTTTAGTCAAGGGATTTAGGTTGTTTCCAGGTTCTGGCTATGACAAACAATGCTGCTATGAACATAGTTGAGCACATGTCTTTGTGGTACGACTGAGCATCCTTTGGATATATGTCCAAAAGTGGTATTGTTGGGTCTTGAGGAAGATTATTTTTAATAATTTTTAATTTCCTGAGAAATCACCAAACTGATTTCCAAAGAGGCTGTACCAGTTTGCACTCCCACCAGCAATGGAGGAGTGTTCCTTTACACCATATCCTGTCCAGTAGAAGCTGTCATCAGTGTTTTTGATCTTGGTCATTCTGGCAGGTGTAAGTGGAATCTCAGAGTTGTTTTGATTTGCATTTCTCTGATGGCTAAAGATGTTGAGCATTTCCTTAAATGCCCCTTGACTGAATAATGGATAAGGAAAATGTGGAACATTTACACAATGGAGTACTACACAGCAGAAAAATAATGACATCTTGAAATTTGCAGGAAAATTGATGGAGCTAGAAAACATCATGTTGAGTGAGGCAACCCAGACCCTGAAAGACAAACATCATATATACTCACTCACAAGTGGTTTTTAAACACAAAGCAAAGAAAACCAGCCTACAAATCACACACAATCACAGATAACCTAGACAATAATGAGGACCCTAAGAGAGACATACATGGATCTAATCTACATGGGAAGTATAAAAAGACAAGATCTCCTGAGTAAATTGGGAGCATAGGGACCATGGAAGAGGGTTGAAGGGGAGGAGAGAGACAGGGAGGGGAGCAGAGAAAAATGTAGAGATCAATAAAAACAGTGAAAAAGGAAGAAGTTGACTTTTCAGAAGGAAATCAAGGGGTCACAGGCTCTAACCAAGAGAGGACCTTGATTTTGATGTTTGGTGCAAACACCCATTCCACTACATTGTTGGAGGAAGGCACTAAAGCATTTCTTCCCTGTGCTCTTGATTCCTTAGGCTACCTAAGCTACCCATAATGCATGGAGATATCACTTAACGTAGTGCAGGTTCTTCCCATATTCTCCCAAAATGAGCTGTGTGAAGTTGAATGTATGTGTGTGGACAGAAACTAAGAGGAGCAAGAATTTTCCATGTAGAGTCTGAAAATATCGCCTTTGATCCCAGCACTTAAGAGGCAAAGGCAGGTGGATTCCTATGAGTTTGAGGTCAGCCTGCATAATGGGTTCCAGGCTGGCTAAGGCTACATAGTGAGATCCTGTCTCAAAACACAAATGAACAAACAAGAGGTGATACAGTTCATGAAAACTGGGCTTATGGTTGTGTGTACATTTTTTTTATATTTGCGCTGATGTATATATGTGGACACATTTCTGAAGCATTATCATCAAACAGGATGCCATGATGTAAAAACTTACTCCAAAAACTATTGCAAGCACAATTTCACACACATACACACACACACACCCCTTTCAAGCGGATAAAAAATTATTTCTCAAATTGCCAATAATATTATTTACTATATTTCAATCATATCTCGATAAAATTGTATAAAAATGAAATATGTGTAGGCAAATAAATTGTATTTAATGAAACATTTATTTGATATCTGCTATATGTTTGATGCTTTCTGTGCTGAGATAATGTTCATTAGATATGCCTAAAATGTCTTCCAGACAACCCACAATGGTTGAAACCACAATGGAAAGTTCTAACATAAAGAACAAATGACGCTCCCTGCGTTCTCTTGTCTCTCAGTGGAAGCATCAATCAGCACGAGCCCCTGCAGTCCATCAGCCTCATATTTAATGTATACAGAGCTTGTTCCTTTTTTACTAAAACAGATTTTAATATTACTGAAAGTATTCTTTTCACATTTGTCCTTCAGTGTCCATTACTTTGGTAAAAGTCCTTTTCAATGTTTTTCTATCACACGAGCAAGACTGAAAGGTATGAAGTGTGTACTGGTGTCAGCGGTCTGTTATAGCCTTGGTACCAGCTGCACTTTGATCAGCCATTGCTATATTTTTCCTATCGTGAGCTTGCTGAAGAGGCATTCTCCTAAGAATCTTATTAGCCCAGGACCCCTCCCATCCTCTCACTGTCTGACCTCTTTTAATTAATTTTAATATATGAGAATCAAAATGATAGAACTTGTAAATTCAGGGCTCATTATCAGCATTAGAAAAGGCTGCTGTGGAGACTTCCTTCAGTCTCAACTAAAAAAAGAGATTTTTAGATAGGAAGACAAAGGTGAGGGAAAGGGGAGACAGGAAGAGGCTATAGCCATGCCTTCTAGAGGCCAGCGCAGCAGCTAATTAAAGGGCACAGGTGGAGGAGGAGCTTGGAACATTTCTGAAATTATAATACAGTCAATGATAAAATACAAAAGTGTTAGTACACAACCTATGGGAAAGCATATAAAAGAATGAAGGAATTAAACTCGACACTCTCTTTTATATTATATCAGTGAGCCTCTCAAAGAGGAGGATCTCACCTAGAAACCTCTCATTTTAAGTTGAGGACTGTGCCATAGGAGGGAATCATGACTGGGGAAGTCATAGACCAGGGAAGACCTTGCTATTGCGGATGTCATAGACGGGGCAAGACCTTGTTTTGCTGTTTTTGCTAAGTAGTGGTGTCAAACTGCTTTCTAACTGTCTACACTCACAGATTAGAGCTGCTCTCAGCCATTCTCAGAGAAACTTTTTCTTGCAGTGGGTAGTGGCTAATATGGAAGCTCCTCATTGGTCCGTAGGAACAAATGACTGTTGAGCACTCAGCCCTACATATTAACTCCTCCACCCACTCAAGACTCTGGGAACCCCTAGGAGAAGGAAGTGGGGGGAAGAAGTGTAGTAATGAGGGGAGCGGGCCCTGCTTTTCGTCCCGCCCAGCTCCCACAC
>LOEQ01002994.1:21515-37017 GCA_001685075.1 Bramus lutescens | reverse complement strand
AGCCGTCGGGGCCAGCCTGTCATTGGCCAGCTGTACGCTCCACGGGGGAGGGCGTCCGGGTGGGCTAGGCACAACCTGCGCACATTGGTCCAGGCCCAGCGCGCGCAGCTCTGGGCTCCGGGGAAACTTTGGGGGCTGTTGGCTGGCCACAGTAAGCTCACGTCCTCAGCAAGAAGGCTGTCCGCTGCAAGGGGCTTCCGGTGAGAAAAGAACACCCACTGTCAATGGAGACATGCATTCACATTCATTCTGGTGACTTTTCTATGACGAAGAAAGCATCGATCAGACTAGTCATTTCCCAAAGCCTGCATGGAAAGGCTTCCTTGTGGCTAGACAGTTTCAGACTCTGGGGTCCAGCCCCAGACAGCACACTGCTTATTTATTCCCCTCCAGGAAGCAGGGGCGGGGGAGGAAACCTGGGTGTAGACTGGAGAGAGACAGGGGTGGTAAGAGAGAGGGAGAACTGGAGAGAGAGACAGGTGTGTGCGTTTGGGGATGGGTGAGGGGTGTCAGCATAGAGTGGTAGGAACCGAAATCAATTGATCTTGGTTATAGCACTGGGTACCAGGCAGCTAGGTAATCTTCCAGACCATGTGAGAGGTCCCTAGCAAATTTGCCCTATTTTGAAAGTAGAAAACAGATGGGATTAGAACTAATACATGAAGGACTAAACTGGCCTCGAACTTAAAGGACATTTCAAGCCTACGTGGTCTCTTTTAACCTCGTGTCAATACCCTAAACGAACCTTTCCAAAATATTGATAGGTAAGAAAGTTTCCACCCTAACCAGAGTCAAGCTCTGCTTAGAATTTAATGAGAAGTAGTTCACCCCCACCCCGTAATGGGTCAACCTTGCTGCATATAATCAGCAGCAACGATGGAGTTCTGTCAATCAAGGAAACACCTTGCTGAGAGCTTAACAGACATCGTCATTTCATTAACTATTCAGGGAACACCCACGGGTTAATAGTGTTATCCTCAGTCTTGAGATGAGGACACTGGAGCTCGCTGAGGGGAAGTGACCTGCTGCTCAGTGCTGTTCAGCTTGCAGGCACTGAGCCAGAGCTGAATTAAAAACGGAGACGCAGAAAGCATAGAGGAAGGAGAAGATGGGGAACAAGGGAGAGAAGTGGGCAGGTCCATCACCCTGTCCAACCCTTTCTTCTCCCTTTGGACTGGATTCTACATATGAAGTGGTCTCCCAGCAACATAGAAGAGTCCATCTGTTTACTACAAAGATTTGCCAAAAAGGCTTGGAGTGTGTCGAAATATGTGAGGGGTGTATTTAATAGTTAGGGCTGGGGAAAATAAATATAGAAAAAGAATGGTCTGCAGTCTATAAGGAGAGACAGCAGTCCAAAATTGGGCAAGAAAGGGAGCTTTTAGGAGAGACCCCTCCAACCCTGTCAATGGATTTTATTAAAGAAAAACTCGAAATTGCAAGAACAGGAACCCCACCAAGCCAGTTGTGCCGCCATCTGCAGCTCCAGCTTTGTTCCTACTGCTCTTCGGACATGCAGAAAGCTTCTGAAACAATGGAAAACAATCGCTTGAAACACAAGGCTTTATGCAACTACAGGGTAAGTGGGAGGGGCAGAGCATAACCAAGTGTTTGGTACTCGGTGTCCTGATTGCGTCTTTATGAACACATGAGCCAACCTGTTTCTTTTTACCTATGAAATAGAACATACAATAATGGATACTGGCTGTAGCTAGGTGCTTCGAGAACTCTAGTAGATTTTGTAGATAGCCTGTGTAAGAGAGTATCTCATGCTTTGATTCTTTCAATAATTGAGTCTTTCTAAAGCAGCCTTGAATATGTAAAGGTCCAGACGCAGTGTTCACCATCCACTCTTAGAGTGTGCTCCTTCCTTTTTAGTCCAGGAGCAGCCATGTGACTTCCAGAGACAATGGATATTTCTGAGGATAAGTTGGGGGAATTTTGTATAATCTACCCTTGGACTTATTTCCTAACACTAAAGGATGAATATGATTTCCTTGTAGAGATTGGCACTACAGCCTAGTGGCAGAGCATTTGCCTGGCATATGCAAGGGCCAGGCTTTGGTCCCTAGATTACCACAAACAGGGGTGGGGAGGCACTGTTTGACAGTCTGGGTTCCCATAGAAGGCTGGCATAGAACGGAGCTACAGCTGAGTCATGGTGAACAGGAAGCTGAGGAGTGGTGAACAGGAAGCTGAGGAGTGGTGAACAGGAAGCTGAGGAGTGGTGAACAGGAAGCTGAGTAAGACATGCTTTGGGACCCCAAAGAACTGAGATATTAAGGGTTTTGTTGCAATTTAACCTCAGCTGACTAACAGATTTCAAACAGTGAAGCAGGGAAAACAAGAATTGGCATTAGGTTGCTTTGGCCTCATTGTCTCTGCACTCCAAAGCATAATCTTTGCTCTTTGCATAATGGTCAATGAGCTTAATGAGTATCACATCTGTTCATTGATGGTAATTTTCCTGATAGTATGCTCTCCTCCTGTATGGATAGCATACCAAGCCCTAGGTAACTTTCATGAGTTCACCTAGAACTCTGAAATCAGGAAAGATTTACTGACTGCATTGTCCATTTGTGATCATTAAGGCAAGACCTTGACACTAATGAAGTCTGATTACTGTACTTAAGTCCCTCAGATCTCTCTTCATACTCAACATTTCTCCGAGCTAATATGGTGATGTATTTTTCCAGTTCTCCAGACATCATGCGAAACTGGCAAATGAGGGTGTAATGGCTTAGACTACAATGGCACATTGTCAGGCGTTTCTTTTCGCATTCCACAGATGTATATGTCCCCAACAGCTGCATCACCAAAATAGACAAAAATTGTGAGCTCCATATCACATTTGCAATGCTAAATATTTGGTAGACTTTGGGGTTAGACCCTATATATACGACCTGGGGATAACTCTGGTTTCCTTCCAAATAGATCGGCAAGAGAAGGAAAGATGACATGAACACTGCCATCGTTTTATTTCGGGTGACTTCAAGAGGACCCCTTCTCTTTTGGCCCGATATAGTAAAAACCTAGTTTCCATCTTATTCTAATGAACATGCTGGAAGGGCTCAGTTACTGAGTTAACTTTGATGGAGCATAAGCCATCTATTGAAGTGCTCTGTGTTGCCTATGAAACTCAAGTAGTTTCCAAACCCTTTTGGCTTTAGGATAGAGACTCGTAACTATGCATACTTCCTTTCTCCCAGCAAGACAATCCATCCTCCTTCCTTCAGAGGAGAGCTTATTCTCAATAGAGGGAGATTTGGGTCCTCCCTTGCCCTGTTGACAGTGTTGAGTGATATTTTTATTTCTATGTGTGTGGGCAGGGGGCTTGTGGCATCTAGAAGGTAAAGACCAGGGCTTATTCCCAGCAGCCTTGTAAGAACATAACGTATCTCACAGCCACAGTAGTGAATCATATGGAAAATATCAGTGGCTCCAAGGCAGAGCAGCCTTCATTGGCTCATTCAGTAAGGAAAGGGTGGGAGCCTGCTGTGTATTGACATGGTTGAATACTAATCTGTCCCTAGATGCTTGCTGAGACTCCTACCTTTCCAAAACTCGTCTTGTGCTAGAAAATACTCAAAGCCTAAACTTTTAAAGTCAGTATTTTATAAAGATGAAAGTGAGAAGTATAATAATAAAAATAACTATTTTCAGTCTCAAAGAGAACTAATGTTAGATCAATACTACAAAAGAATAAATCGTTATAAACAAATATGAAATTATGCATGTACACAAATTTATTCTTGTAAACACTAAATAGACAACGAAAGAAGAAAACTTTTAAAAAAAAAAGCTAGCACACTACAGTAGATAGACTTTATTATTTAGGCAAACTGGTTGCTTTTGGACCAGTATTCTTAGATTTCAGCTTCCTGTCTCTGGTGAAGAAGAAAAAATATTTAAAGTTTGTCTGTGGCAGCAATACAAAGGGAAACTGTGCTCATGGGTTATGAAATCTAAAACACGACAAAGAATGAGTGGAAGCCTGTCAAAATGGTCCACACTGCACTCTGTGCTCCTGCTGGCAGCAGGGGCTTTTCACATTCTTCCTGTTGTCTGTGAGCAGTGAAGTCGGCCATGTAGGTCAGGCTGCTTATTTGTTCAGCTGGCTTGTAGAAGCGCTTACTTTACAATAAACGAAGTGCTAACTCTCAAACATCCCGTCAACTGTGCTTATTTTCTTACATCTCGCCTTCTGTGGATGCTCTCACTGAGACACAAAAGACTAAATTGAAAATTTCTTCAAAAGATAAGGCTTCGCAAATCAAATAGGCTTCCTACTGCAAGTCTTCTGTAAAGAATTTTTCTCTTTTCAATTTTAATTTCAATTCATCTGTGTTGACTATACATGATAGAGGGTTGTATAAGTACATCTCCCATACATGTATGCATGTACTTTGAGGTTCTTTCCCTTCACACTGCCCATCTTTCCCTTCTTCCCCCTCCCTCCCTGCTGTTACTGCTCCTTACCCTCCTACTTTCAAGTCCATGGCTACTGTTAACACTCTTTACTGCCCTATTTGCTTGATTTAATCTACTCCAAAATCTAGGAATCACAAATAAGAGAATATATGCAATATTTGAGACACTCTGAGGCTGATTTCATTTCTTTACTATAATTCCACTTTCTTGCAAATGACATAACCACTCTTTCTCATGACTAAAAAGTTCATGTATGTAACATTTCTGCATCGGTTCCTCTGTTCCTGCACACCTAGGTTGATTCTTAACTTAGACATAGTGCTACAATAAACACAGGTATACAAATTTGCCTGTCATGTGTTGCCACAGAATCCTTTGACTAAATATTCAGGTGAGGGATAGCTAGGCCATATGGCTGCTCTATATGTAGGTCCTTGAAGACCCTTTAAACTGACTTCCACGGTGGCTGGATCATTTTCACAGGAGAATATGGGGGTTCCTTTTTGTCAGGTTTGGTTGCTTGTTTTTTAGTGACTGTCATTCTAAGTGGTATGACATGTAGTTCAATGTAGTTCGGTTTTCATTTCTCTAGCAGCTAGTTTGTTTGAACATTTCTCCTGTATATAGTATGGCCTCTGGACTTCATCCTTTGGGAACTGTCCATCGTTTCATTAACTAATTTATTGACTGGGTTGTTTGGCTTTCCATTTAAATTTCCAAGCTATTTATATAGCCTACTTATCAATCTTCTGTCAGATGTATAGTCCACAAAGATTGTCTATTTCTGTAAAAAGTGACATTGAAATTTTGATGGAGATTATATTGAATCTATAAATTATTTTTGGTAATATAACCATTTTGTGATAATTTTCCTAATCTATAGGCACGGGAGACTTTCTATCTTCTAGTGTCTTCAGTTTATTTTTTCAGTACTTTACACTTTACATTAGAAAGCTTTTCTGATCCGTTAATGGGTTTATTCCAAGATAGTTTTGCCGGGGGCAGTACAGAATGGGATTGTTTTCTGATTTCTTTCTCAGTATATCTGTCATTCGTGTATAGGAAACAACTGATTTGTGTGTGTTAGCTTTCTTTCCTGACACTTTATGAAAAGTGTTTATCAGGTATAAGTTTTCTGGTGGAGTCCTTATGTCTTTTCTGTATAGAAACCGTATCGTTTGCACATAAGAAAACTGTGACTTCTTGGCTTATTTGATATTATTTCCTTCTCTCACCTTCTTGCTAAGACTTCAAGCACTGTATTGAATAAGAGTAGACATAGTGGACAGGCTAAGTTTTTTCCCACTTACTATAGTGTAGACTATGGTTTTACTATTTACAGCTTCCATTGTGTTGATATCTGTTCTTCTCCTCTTATCTTCTGTGGGGGCTTTATTGTGAAGGGTGCATGGTATTAGAAGGTTTTCTGTGTTTATTGGGATGAACATGTGATATCTGCTATTGAGTCCATTTGTGTAATATCACATTTACTGTTTTGTGTATCTTGAGCCATTCCTCCATCTCTGTGATGAAGTCAACTTGGTCATGGTGAGCAACCTTTTTGTTGTGTTCTAGAATTCAGCTTACTAATATTTTATTGAGAATTTTTGTACTAAATTCATCAGGAAGTTTTGTCTATAAGAAGTACTGATGCTCGTTCTTCGAAGTTCTCATAGAATTCAGTAGTGAATTCATTTGCACCTGGACTGTTTTAGATTTGTTTCAAATAAAGTATGTATCTGTGGGAGAGTTGGCAAGTGTATGCCATATATGCACTGGTGCCTATGGAGGCCAGAATAAAGTTTCCTATCCCCCCACTCCACGTGGGTTCTGGGAGTAGAACTTGGGTCATCTGGAAGACTATCAAAGCGCTCTTAACTGCTCTCTAGTTCCTATACATGAGCTTTGTAAATTGAGAGATTTTGTCGTAGACTACTGCTTCAGTCTTATTGCTCGTTACAGACCTGTTTAAAACACTTACCTCACCTTGTTTAGTTTAAATATGTCATATATATCTAGAAATTTATTTTTAAAAGATTTTTCCAATGTATTAGAATATAAAATCTCAAGATATGTATTAATGGCTTTCTGAATTTCACTGGAATCTGTTATAGTATCTCTCTTTCACTGCTAATATTGTTCATCTGGGATTTCTCTTACTTTTGGTTGATTTGGATAAGGTTTGTCAAATCATTTATTTTTCGTAGAAATTACTGTTTCATTAATTCTTTGCTTTTTATTCATTTCAATCTTATAAATTTCTTCTCTGATCACAATTGTTTCTTTTCTTCTTTTGATTTTGGGTCTGACTTGTCTTGCTTTTTTGTGGTCTTAAGAAGCATTGTTATTTCTTTGAACTATCTCTGATTTGTTTTGTTTGTTTGCTTAAAATAGGGTCTTACTGTGTGGGGTGGTTTGGAAAATATGCCCCCCAAAGGGAGTAGCACTATTAGGAGGTGTGGCCTTGTTGGAGGAAGTGTGTCATTTTGGGGGCGGGCTCTGAGATCTATTTTGCTCAAACTTCCCTCAGTGTGACTGTCAGTCAACCTCCTGTTGCCTCAGAATCAAGACATAGGACTCTCAGCTCCAGCACCACATCTGCCTGCACACCACCATGCTCCCCAACCATAATGATAATGGACTGAAACTCTGAAGCTGTAAGGAAGCCCCCTCAATTAAATGTTTTTAATGTGATCACCCTGTCTTTTCACAGCAATAAAAGCCTTACCAAGACACTGTGTATGGCTTGGAGTTTTCTATGAAGCCCAAGCTGGCCTTAAACTGACAGAGCTCTGCCTGCCTCTGCCTCCTGAATCCTGAGATTAGAGGTATGAGCCATAATTCTCAGTTTTTGTTTTTTTCAAAGGTTTATTTTATTTTTTATTTTCGGCATAGACATTCATGCAGTATTTTCCCTGCATGAATGTCTATGTAACATGTTTGTTCAGTGTAGGTAGAGTCCAGAAGAGGGGACTGAATCTTGTGGAGCAGGAATTACAGACAGTTAAGAGCTGCTATATGGGTGATAGGACTTGACTATAATTTATTATTTATTTATTTATTTATTTGCTTGTTTGTTTATTGAGACAAGTTTCTCTATGCAGCCATGGCTTGTCCTGAAACTCACTCTGTAGTCCGGATTGGTACTGAACTCAGAGATCCATCTGCCTCTGCCTCCCGAGTGCTACAATTAAAGGTGGGTGCCACTACTACCCGACTGGGTGCTGGGACTTGAATCAGGTCCCCTGGAAAAGCATCTAATGCTCTGAAGCATTGAGCCATCTATTCAGACTGAAATGTTTATGTTATATGTATTTTAGTGTGTGTATGGGGGGGTAGTGTATGCATGTGCGTCGCCTGTGGGCTAATACCTACAGAGGTCAGAACAGTACATTGGATCTCCTACAGTTGTAGTTATGACTGTGAACTGCCCAATAAGGGTACTGGAAATCAAGCCCTGGTCCTTGACAAGAACAAGTGGTCCTAATCCTGAGCCATCTCATTGGACTTCTGGTTTTTCAATGTAGGCAGTTGTACCTATAAACCTTTCTCTTAGAAAGGTTTTATTATACCATAGGCATGGGTTTATTATGTTTTTATTCAACTTTGGAAAATCTGAAGTTACCTTTGTGGTGGCCTTGATAACCATTAATTATTCAACAGTGTGTTATGTAGTTTCCATGAATTTGTATAGGTTCTATAGTTTCTATTGATACTTATTTCTTATTTTGCATCATTGTGGTCATATAGAATACACTAAATTATTTCAGTTTTACTTATTTTATATTCTATATGCTCACTTTTAGAGGGAGTTTCAGGGAATTATGAAAATAATATGTATTCTTCAGTGTTTGGATGGAACACTGTGGCTATCTGATATATTCATTTGATCTATGGCTTTATTTGACTCAGATGTTTCTCTGTTTATGTTTTGTTGGCATGACTTTTCTATTGGTGAAAAGTCAGATATTTATGTGTTTGGATTAAGCTATGTCTTTGCATGCAGTTTTGTTTTGTAAAATCGGGGGCACAAGTATTTGGTGTGTATATGCTTAGAAGTGTAATATGCATTTAATTAATACTCAGAACCAAATACAAATACATATGGCCAATATGAACTCACATCACAAAACGCCTCTTTCTGCGTAGTAAATCAAAGGGAGCTGTGTGAAATTTGACAACTTCAATATATGCGAACTAGAACACCAAGCTATTATTGAACTATTTACCATTTACCATTGACCCTGGGGCATCGTAGTAGCAACTGAAATCATAGTAACAATCTGGCAATGTGATAAGTAGGTACTGGGCAGAAGGCAAGTACCTCCACAGGCATCCCTCAATTCATTCTGCTCTCAACCTCCAAGCATATGTTACTGTCACCCCNCCCCCCCACACACACACACACAGTGCCACCAAGCAAAACTAGACTCAAAAAAGTTAAAACCTTAGCTAAGGTCTTATGGAAAGTAAATGGCAGAGTCAGTGTTTTCTTCCTTCTCCGCAGCTTTCTAAGAAAAGAATAACATGCAGCTTCCACTGCAGATTTGAATACATAGTGAGCTGTTGGCAAAAATACCTTTCTTGCTAGGATCTAAGCAAAATCCCTTGGGAGGAATGGAAGAAGGACAGGCAGCATATTCTCCCAGAATTGCTATTGTGTGAACATTCCAGAACACATTAGAAAAACCCAGCCTTCTCTATGACTGAGGTATTGCATTTCTGCCTTTCACCATTAGCTGTTTTCCTAAATACTCATTGCTTTGGTGTTGCAAGCCCCCTTGGAGTGTTCCTGCCTGAGTTCCTGCCACAGCCCCTCCTGGTTTTGCAGGAGGTTGAGGAAGCCCACTTAGCTCAGGTTCTTCCCAAGAAAGAGGTCAGCATAAGAGATAGTGTAACTCAGGTCAGGCTCAGATTGAGCTTATTGCACCTGACTCTTTCAGTTCTTTTGGGGCTAGCTCATCCCTCCCCTTGTGTATGTGTGTATGAGTGTATATGTGTGCCTATGTATTTGTATGTGTGCTTATGAGTACATATGTATGTATTTTAAGTGTTTGTATGTGTGTATGAGTGCCTATGTATGTATGTGTGTATGAGTGCATATGTATGTGTGTGTGTTTGTATGTATGTGTGTATGAGTGCATATGTAAGTGTGTGTATATGTGTGTGTTGCAAACATGGTACAATACATTTGTTGGTGTCAGAGGCAGCCTCAGGTGTCAGTCTTCATCTGCTTTGCCTGTGACAGTTTCTTGTAAGGAAGGGCTGTTATTTTTACTGCTTAATTAGCATATATAGGAATGTGCTTCATTATAGCGTTTTCACACATAATTTGCTGTTGTTGGTCTTGCCCACCATCTTGTCCTTCATCCCCCACACCCTTCCATCTACAGTGACACTCTTCATGTTTTTACACCACGTATTTGCGATTTTCCCATCCTCAAAACCTCATTTCCTTTCTAGTGGTTGCCCTTTTAGTTTCTTATATCTTCACTCATGTCCACCTCTGCATGTGTTTATCATAATGGCAAGATGGAGTCCACATTTGTAAGAGAACATGGGTTAAGTCATGTCATCTTTGATCAGCATTCTTCTCATACATACTTCTTTTTTCAAAGTTCTCTTTTCTTTATTTCTTAATTTTCCCCTCTTTGCTTCTCAAGCCCCAGGTCTGTCAGTTGATCTGGGGATTTCCCTGTGAAGGTAATATTGATTCATTGAAAAAAAAAAAAAGAAGCCTTCTTGGGGATAGAAAAATGCTTAGTGGTAGAACATTCTCCAAGCATCAGCACCACACACACTACAGAATCTTGGCAGAGCTTCCGACACATGTATTTCTAAGGATTATATATTGTAAACGAGGGCTTTTGTTGTTGATGTTGTTGTAGTTTTGGTTTTGGTTTGTTTTTCAATGACTATGGGCCTGAGGTGAAGGCTCAGTGGATAAACTGCTTTCTGTGCAAGCATGGGGGCCTGAGTTGGGATCCTCAGACTCTGTGGAAAGCCAGACACACTCTTGTGCATCTGTTATACCAGCACTCTTGCAGGGAGCTGGGAAAATCCAGAGACAGCAGTCCTGGAACACTGACGGCTGAGGCTGCCTCTGACACCCACAAATGTATTGCACCATGTGTGCAACACACACATACATGTACACACACATATACAAACACATAATCACTATATATGCACTCATACACACATACACCCGTGTGCACGCACACATACACACTAAAATTACTATTGAATATAGAGATTTAATAGAGATTATCATAAAAATGGTTTTGCTTTCAGTCACATTATCCTTGTTTTAGAGAATAAATGCATATGAAAAATTCTCATGGATGAAAAATTAAAGAGTAGCTAGATTCTACTATGTAGCTAATAAGCATACTACAAGCAATGCACTTGTGTCTGCTGTATTATGTTCTCCAGGTAGTCTTCAGATCACATTTTTCTGTGTTACAGCTTTTTGCTCCTTGGAAAGAAAACCTTATCTTGTCCAGCAATTATGAGAAGCTAAAACTCTTTCCCCGACTACACCCACACATACATATTCTGCTTTCTCTTGAGATCACAAAAATCTTCTGTCCTTTAACTTTTCAGTAAAAAATAATTTGAAATTATTTCTGTCCAAACACAGCCCAAGAATGGAGCCACATGGGGAGAATTGTGAGACCATGCCAAGAAAAACAAGGCAAGAGTCTTGTGACCTTAGTTTCTTCAGAACGTGAGGATTGTTCTTGAAATGTGTATTTGTGCTCCTTCCAGGTGTAGCAGATTCAATTAAGTGTTTCTATGGAAAAAAACATGCTTTTTTGTTATGCCCGTGTCCGTGAAGTCCCCCCCAAACCAACAAGGAGACCAATTCCGTATGTAAAAGCAAAGAGCTTTCATTTCATACAAGCTTGCAAACTCAGTCTATGTGTCCAATGTATTGGAATAATCAGAGAGCTCAGTTAGAGTTGGGTTTTTGTAGTAGTAAAGGTGGGGGTGAGGGATTTCTAGGATTTAGGACTCCTGATTGGTTGACATTTGTCTAGAGGTGTCCTGGTGAGTATGCTGGCAGGTGATCCTATCTATAACATTGGAAGGAACATTAGGCGTTTCCTTTGGATGGTCTGTTCTTGGGTGGTGATCTGGTAATCTCAATTTATGGTCATTCCTGCAACCAGGTATTGCCTCAGGGTAAACCACTGAGACTCAGGCCTCCATTAAATTTATCAAGGCTGAGTTCTACTCTGGCAGGCGATAATGGTTGGAAGTAAATCATTTCCTTTGGGTGATCTGTTACTCATGATTGGCTCCTACATTTCTGCCACGTGTGGCTTGTCCTTGTGGTCAAATTCGTCCTGAAGTCCTGACAACCTTACTTGTGTGACCTTCGTTAACCCTCAGAGTGTTAATTGTCTTCGCCTTTGAACAAAATTGGTGATTGTGTGAGACTTTAGTCCTCCTCACGTGTAGGTCATGTTCCCCCAGATCCCACCACCTCTACAGCAATAATTTAAACCTTAGACACTAGGGAACTATATTCGGTGTCACTCTGTGGTCCTGCCCTTGCCTGCCTCAGACCTTTCACAAAGCTTGTGGACTGTACAGGGACGGTGCTAAGTGTGCTCACCTAGACAGAAGCAGAAATTCAATACCTAAAATTGGGTTTTTACTAAATTATACTGCGGTGCATTTTTACACCTGCTTGGCAAATAACCAGCGGAAGACTACAATTATGTAGGTTCTTTGCCAGAAATAAAGGAGATGTTAAAATAATAAACCCTTCAAATAAGTAAAAATAGAGATGAAAAGAAGGATGGAAGAAGAAAAGAGAGAGAAGGGGAGAAGAGAAAGACGTTGGGGGAGGGGCTATGGAAGAGTCTGCCCAAATCAAGATCAATGGATGTCATCGACATCATTGTAGGTCATTTATGTTCATGATTTACTTTGTTCCCCCAGACCCAATCCCTCAGTTTCATCCCCAGCTCTGAAACAGAACACCCGTGCCAGCCTTCTATGCCCGCTTGCTCCCATGACCTCTGGATCCCACAGATCTTCCCCTTCTAATCTTCCTGCCCCAGCTTGTTGCTTTATTTTAGACCTCAGCTCCAGCCATCACCCCCTGCTAACCCAAGGGCCACTACTCCCAGGGCAACAAGTGGACTGGAGGCAGAGCCATGCTACTGAGATGCTATCACTCCAAGTCTCGTTCCCAGCTCTGTAGGGAGGCTCTGCAGACCACTCATAGTGGTCTCCCTGTCCTCTCCTGTCTTATCCCCAACAGATCACAAAGACCCTCTCCTCCAACCTTCCTTACCCCCATCTCATCCCAACATCCTCCCAGCAGGCATTCCCTGTAAACACAGCAGCTGAGCAGGCCAGGAAAACAGGCTGTTAACACACAACCATCACACTCTCCACAAACCTTCGGAGAGAAACAGAAACCAAGGAACAAAATACCCTCCCAAGAAAGACAAATTCAGAAATTGGCACTCAGACATGTCATCATCCCAAACCCAGATGCCTAGATGCTAGTTTAAAAGCACAATCAAAAACGTCTGGGGAAATATGTCTATACTAGAGTTCTGCTGTCCTACCATAGTAAGCCTTGAATATTCCAACATAACTGAAGCACAAGAGAAGGACCTTAAAGCCAACTATATGGTAAAGACCCTTAAAGAGGAAATGCCTAAATCCTTTAAAGAAATTCAGGAAAAGACAAACAGTTGAAGGAAACAAAACTGTTCTAGATCGGAAAAATGGAAATAGAATCAATAAAGAAAATATAAACTGAGGGAATCCTGGCAATGGAAAACATAGTTACACAAACAACTAGAGAGGCAACAGAATACAAGAGATGGAAGAGCCTCAGGCATTCATGATATAAAATAAAAGGCTGCATCGGACAAAGAAAAAGTTTAAAAAAAAACTGCTGACATAAAACATCCAGGAAATCTGGACACTATGAAAAGACAAAATCTAAGACTAATAGGCATGGGGGTTGTGAAAACCCAGATCAAAGTCCCAGAAAAATGTCTTCAACAAAATCACAGAAGAAAATGTCCCAAACCTGAAGAAGGAGATGCCTATAAAGGTACAAGAAGCTTACAGAACATCATATAGATTGGACCAGAATAAAAAGTCCCCTCACCATACAATTATCAAAACATTAAACATACAGAACCATATAGAACAAGGAAAGAATATTAAAAGCTGCAAAGGATAAAGACCAAGTAACATATAAGGCAGATCTGTGAGAATTACACCTGAAATCTCAGTGGAGACTAAAAGCCAGAAGGGCCTGGACAGATGTGCTGCAGATTTTGAGAGGCCACAGGTGCCAGCCCAGATTACTATGCCCAGCAAAACTTTCAGTCATCATAGACAGAGAAAACAAGATATTCCATAATAAAGTCAAATTTAAACAATATCTGCCTACAAATCCAGCTCTACAGAAGGAAGAAAAACTCCAATCTAAGGACATTTACTACACACATGAAAACATAGGAAATAAAATCTCATGCCAGCAAAATGAAAGGAAGGACACATATAAAACAAACAAAAAGCCCACTACCAACCCAACAACAAGATAATAAGAATCAACAATCATTGGTCATGTCCTAACATCAGCGAAATTAACTTCTCAACACAAAGACACAGACTAACAATGCATGTGAAAACAGAACCTATCATTTCCTGCATTCAATAAACACACCTCAATATCAAGGATAGACATTACCTCAGGGTAAAGGGTTGGAAAAACACATTCAAAGCAAATAGAACTAAGTAGCAAGCTGGCATAACAACTTTAATATATTACAAAGTAGACTTCAAACCAAAACTTATCAGAAGAGATAGAGAAGGACACTACTATGGCTTTAATCTCATATTGACCCTCATGTACTGATGGTGTGAGGCTTGATACCCCACTCTTAACCAATGGACAGGCCATTCAGACAAAAACTAAACTGAGAAATGCTAGACAGAGCAGATGCTATAAATCAAATGTAAATAAAAGATGTTTACAGAACATTTCACCCAAACACAAAGTCTACATCCTTCACTGCACCTACAGGTTCAACACAATCCCTATCCAAAATTCAATAAGAGAAAAAAATGTTAAATACTAATGGAACAGTAGTACTAATTCCTAAGTTTAACAAACAACTATTTAACACTACAATTTTCCTAGTTACAGATCCTCAATGTTCAATGTCAGAACAAAAATGGACCATCTTAAGTGACCCAGAACTGGAAAGCAAGATGCTCATGTGTCTACTCGTATGTGGAACTTAACCTCAAATCTTTAGACTTATGTGTTTAACTTGGAGAATCCTGGAACCTAGAAAGGGATCCTTGGTTGTATGAGGGAGGGGCCGAAAGACCTTAAAGGAGAGGGCAGTCATAGGGCTCTGGTGACATAAAGGAGAAAGAGGGAGTGATGGAGATGGAGGTTTGTCTGAGGAGAAGGGCAGGAACATAGGGCAGAAAAGAGATAAGAAACACTGAGGATTATTTAAAAAAGCCATATAGAAACTCAGGATTTCATAAGCTTACATACATACACATCTATCCATGTAAAAAGTGTTTAACCGGAGTTACCCTAAATAAAGGATAATGTTCTTCACTGAATGTAACACCTGATTCTGTGTTACTCCACACAAGCAGGGCAAGGGCCTGGAGATTGAAAGAACACAAAAGAGACCTGGGTCATTCGAAAGGAGAGCAGCTGAAGCTGTTTATTTGACCTTGGGGAAATCCTTATATACCTCACCTCTGCACAAGGATTCCTTGCCCAGGCAGGTGGGAAATTACCACACCAAAGATGGAGTAAACAATGCCCTACAGCTAATCACCAGGCAGGGCAGAGGGAGCACAGGAAGAAACAGAATGTTTTAGTTAGCTGACCAGAAACTGTCCTCAAGATGAACCCCAGGAACAGGGGCGGACCTGGGCCCTACAGGTCCCCCTTTTATATAAATTACATGACTAGGCCTGTCTTAGGTGGCATTGGACGTCAGGTAATACCCCTTACCCGTCATGGGAAAGCGTCCAGGTCAAAACACATTTCCTGTCT
>LOEQ01002993.1:115171-144608 GCA_001685075.1 Bramus lutescens | reverse complement strand
TTTCATTCTTCTACATGTTGATATCCAGTTCTGCCAGCACCATTTGTTAAATGTGCTTTCTTTTTTCCATTTTTTATTTTTTTGCTTCTTTGTCAAAAATCAGGTATTCATGGGTGTGTGTCGATTAATATCTGGATCTTCAATTCTAAACACATTTTCTATATAAACGTATAAGCATGTACACACGATGTATACACATTATCATATATTCAATATGTAAAATGCATTGATAGGAGCCTTCCTCACTATCTGGAGTGTCCATCAGGTGGATGTCTTGTTGACAGGGACTGGGAATTTCCTCCGAGGTTAAGTGAGAATTCCAGCTTCAGTTCAAAATAAGGTGAAAAGAAAAACAATGGGGTTGTGTGTTGGGGTGCTACCTCTTACATCCTTTTGCTACCCACAGCCACATCCGTGCCAGCAGTTGTATTGGTGGTACTAGACTAGAGTTTTCTGAATAATGTTAGATGGCTCAATTTGGTCTCGGCATCCGGTATTATAGAGTCATAGATCCACGTGCTTAGATCTTGTCCTGGTTCCTGAGCTGGAAAGGAAGGATACGAGAGCTTTGCAGAAAATTGGGGATGACCACCTACTTAATAGTGATGAGCCAGCATGTATAATCCAGAAAGGGTCAGACCAACAAACTCAGCTGCACACGCCTATACCTTGACCAGGATGGTAGAAAATAAGACATGTTGCTTACAGATGGGTACCACATTCTTAGGATGTTTCTTTTACAGAAACACTTTTAAAAATGCTTATCATACTGTTTCTTTGAAAGTGCTTTGTTTTTACTTGCTTGTAGAAGATATTATCTGTTAGTACTGGAGACTGCTGGCATACTGCTTTAAAAGATCTCCATAGCTTTCAAGGTGTTTCTGAAGCGAGCCATGCATGCTTTTAAGGATGAATCATCTGGAGCCAAGCATAAAACCCTCATCTAGTGTTTCTGTGTTATCAATTTCAAGAAAGAAGATGAAGGCCCGTGCTCCACCACCTCCTGGAAAGCCTACTTCCCAGAATGTCCACAGTGACCAGAAACTGCCTCATGATTCTATACTGGGTTCCCAACACAGCCTGGTCCAAATGAAGGAGGCACTACAGAACAGCACCTTGGACATCACTGTGGTTCTGCCCAGTGGACTGGAGAAACAGAGCGTGGTCAGTGGAAGGTAAGATTCTGGTACCTGGGTAAGAGCTCCTGTGTGCCTCCTCACGTATGTGGGCAGAGAAGGAAGAATGGTGTGGGAATGTCCTATTTAGTTCCATGTTGAATTTGATTCAGGTTAAAATGCCTGCTATGAATTGGTCCAAGATCACAGCCTCAGAGATCCAGAAGTCCCCCTGGAAAGTGTGGCCCGACTGACCCAGCCAGGCTCTCTGGAATCTTTAGGGGACTCAGAGCTAAAAGCCCATCCTGGTAGAGTTTGGGCTCAGAGAAAAGTATAGAGATACATATATTTTACAGTTTATTTTATGTGATAATTAAACATAATCTTGATGAGTATTGCTTCCAGCCTCAATATCTATCCACAGCTGGAATTCTTGTGTTCTGAGATACCATGCCTTTAGTTGTAATAGATAATATCATGTTGTTTTTGAAGCTCTTACCACCAGCATAGTGTAAGAAGATATTTTTCAGTAGGGTTTCTCTTTGCAGCAATTGTCACAGGTGTAGGAAGATCTTCATATTAACTTCAAAGAAGTTTCTTGGACTTAAGACTGACACCTTTGGTGGCATTTCCCCAGGCCCAGCTCAGAGACTGAGTTGTAAGAGTTTCTATGTGTGTTTAGTTGCTTTGTAGAGCAGTAATTATCTTCAGCACATATTTCCTACAAAATAAGGAGTTTGTTATACTGTCATATCATAGTTTAAACACTATTTTAGAGTGTATGCTATTCTACCAGTAAATATACATTTACCACTTTTATATTTTGTCCCAGTTGATAGTTACCGCCTTTTCTTATCTTAGCTTGTGGCATCTGGGCAGTAATGCATGAATTTTCTTTGACAAACACAAGGAAAAGTGGGGTTCCTTCCAGAGAGTAGAAATATTTCTGAAAATGCTTTCAAGTGGATGCATTGTGCTCCCTGTACCTTCAGTTTCTTCTTCCCTTTAGAGCAACAGTTATCACCATTGTAGTTTGTAAGATTGCTGTGGAGACTAGGAAGATCCTTATAAATTACTCAAATAATGTTCTCTTCTTTAAGCAGGGAAACTTAGAGTCAGGAAAAGCCAGCCTCGGCCTGGAGGCCTCTATCCCTGGGCCACCCTCTGGGTGCTGCAGGTGAAGGCATGCTTCTACTGGATGTCAGATTCCTCACTCTTGTTGCCTTTCTTGTTACATTTTTTTTCTCGTCTGCTTAAGCAATGGCTTTAGCAAAGAGCATGCTCATGTTGCCCTAAACAGCAGTTTACAAAACATAGCCAGCCCTGAACCCTGTATTTCCTGATGGACAGGATTATACTAAAGAAAACAAGCTAGTGACTGACTGCTTATGACCCCATTCTACAAATTATAGTTTTCGATTTTTTGAGCTGCTCTGGAATTTAAAACCACACGTGAAAGCCCCTATCTGTTCTTAAATATTAAGACATACGGATGGGGTTTGGAACAGTTCCTGACTAAGGGAGAAGGCCTGGCAGGCCTTTAGTAGTGGGGCTGCCAGCTCTCTGCATGGCGGGTGGGAAGGGAGCCAGCAGCCCCATTGCTTTAATTGGGAGCACAAGTGAAGATAATATCTTTGAAGACACAGTACCCTCAGTCCTGGGAGAGCTTCATAAAAGGCTCTTAAGTGTTGACAGTGTTGTGCTGTGTTATTTTTGTTTAAAAAATTAATCCCATCCACATCGGTTCACACAGCTAAGGGACCTCTGGCAGAGAAAGGCAATGTTTCTTTCTCCAGAGCGGAGGGAATCTCTCCCAGTGTTCAGTCCTGTGATTCCACCCCTAAGAACAATTATACCCTAAAGAACACAGAAGAAACAAGTTTATACCTGTGCAGGGAATTCCAGGTCATGAGCCTTGTAAAGTGGTGGAAGGACTTCCACTTCCTAGTTATTAAGCTTATGACAGAGGCTATTAAAGAACATCGTTATGAAAGGAGCTTCCATGCCCAGTTTCCCCCTCCTCCTCCCTTCTTCCTTCCTCCCTTCCCTTCCTTTTAAATAAAGGAGACTGTCTTTTCTGTGAGGAAGTTGCAAGATTGAGGGTCTGACATTTAAACTGAGAAGAGTGTGCTGTCCTGGGGGAATAATGTTTTCACAAACACACAGCTTGATAGTCTGCAGAGGGTACTGGGCTTGTTTGGACGGTGGTCCTTTTCCAGGGTCCCTGAGGGGAAGTATCATTTTTTGGGCTCCTGATAGGTTACTAAATATTAAAATGTTCAATTATCCGTCAAGCAAAATAAATAAGGAATTACAAACTCAATGCAAGTCACTGGGAAGAGGGTTTCTCAGCCCACAGGGGAAAGTGGAACGTTTGCTGAACAGCCCACATAAGGAAGGTCCATGTTACGAGTCTAAGCTGAGGATAGATGGGCCTTTCCTACCATGCAGTGGTTTTTCTGCAGCCTACACAGATTGTAAGAAATCTGACTTTGGAGCGCCAATTTTCTTCAAACCCCAAGAACAACAAACATGTTGAGTGGCAAATAGACAAATTTCTAAGACAACCAGAATTCCTTATTCTAAGGGTAATTAGTTTGTGTCCAGGTCTGCCACAGTATATCTTCTGAATGAAGATCATATAGAAGACACCTGCCTCTCCTATAAGCTGGACACAGAATTCTAAAGACCAATGGTTCTCAACCTGTGGGTCTCAATCGCTTTGGGGTTAAAATGACCTTTTCACAGGGGTCGCATACTTATATACTGCTACATATCAGATATTGACGTTACGATTTATAACAGCAAAATCAGAGTTATGAAGTAGCAATGAAATAATTTTATGGTTGGGGGTCACCACAACATGAGGAACAGTATTAAAGGATCGCAGTGTTAGGAAGACTAAGAACCACTGGGAGTCTCCTCAACTTAATTAATGGATCACAGCATTAGGAAGGTCGAGAACCACTGCTCTAGGCTCTGAAGAAGGTAACTTCTAACACACAGGTTAAAAAACAGTAAGGACAGAGTTAAGAAAGAACAAGAGTTACTGCGGTCAGAAAAGGGATAACTTTGGGGCAGAACCTGTCCACACCTGCTCCCATAACCCGCATCCTATGGGATCGCTTCCGGACAGAACAAACACCAGGCTTCCCTGGATTCCCAGCTTAAGCTTATCTCCTCTCTTCAGATGAAAGAGTCCAGCCAACATTGCTTTCAGATGGTTTTCTAGTTCAGTTGCCTTAAGAAGACAGGCTCTCTCCAGATAGCAACTTGCACCTCTCTCTAATCCCAAATTATTAGACCTTTTATAGACAGGCAGCAGCTGCATGGCCCTGAGAGATAAGTCTCTGGAATTTTACTCCATTGGTCTGTCTCTAGCCTTTGTTAACCAGGACCCAGGCTTTCACGAAACCGCATTCTTGCTAGAGATTTCAACCTCAATCTGAAATCCTGCCTCTGGCCATCCGACCTCCCTATTGATGTGCCTCTTTCTGGTCTCCTATCTTGTTCTTAAGTATTTCTGTGTCTTGTCCTGGTGAAAATCCTCAGTGCAGACTGTCTGCCAAGGACCTTTACTACATTTTGCCTTGCCTCTTTGATGCCGCATGAACCTGTCAAACTGGACTTTCTCTCAGGATTTGTATTATTGACCTTGTGGTATGCCTCACCCAGAGCTTAGGGCCACATGCTGGCCTTGGTCCATACAAGAAAGCAGGGCACGTTGGAACAGTTTGAGATTTGGCCATGCATGTAAATTCAATTTGTTTTAAGACTGCCGAGATATACCAGAAAGCACTTTGCATGCCTAGCGCCCAGTTACCGTTCATTCAGCATAGGTTCTAGGTGTGCATGGCATGATACTCAGTATCAAGACATTTTAAAGGTCAGCCCCTACACCTGTGGCATTGGTGCCACCAGGGAATAGGTAAGAAGTATAGGGTTTTCAGCCCCACCCAAGCCTGGCTGAATCAGAATGCCGTGGGTGGAGTCCACCAAACTGTGTCTCCACAGAACCTAAAGGTTCAGACAGGATCCTCATCGTGAGATCTGCTGACAGCAAGCTCTGGGCAGTGCCCTTGGCCAGGCACTGTGTCCTGACAGTTCGTTTGGACTCTTCCTGGCCTGATGCCATGAGGAAGGAGACTGAAGTCTATATAGCCTACAAAGAGGCCTCATCGTCTTTATCTCTCAGACAGAGTGTCTTCAGTGCCTTCTACCTATCCCATCCGTCTTCTATATGATCTTCATTCAGAAGATATACTGTGGCAGACCTGGACACAAATTAATTACCCTTAGAATAAGGAATTCTGGTTGTCTTAGAAATTTGTCTACTTGCCACTCAACATGTTTGTTGTTCTTGGGGTTTGAAGAAAATTGGCGCTCCAAAGTCAGATTTCTTACAATCTGTGTAGGCTGCAGAAAAACCACTGCATGGTAGGAAAGGCCCATCTATCCTCAGCTTAGACTCGTAACATGGACCTTCCTTATGTGGGCTGTGATCTAGACAGAAAGTCCCTTCAGTTCAGTCCAGGAAGGCAGTTAACTTGTGGCCCCTCTGGCTTTGATCTGTTGGCCTCTGAGTGACCCACCAGCATGGGGATAGCGGTGGTGGTGGCACAGACCCTTCATTTCTTGTTTAGTCTCTTAGTAAGACTCTGAAAACAGTCATATAAGGCAGAAGGCTGGTTTCCTATTGAAGTCACTGACTCAGAAAAAATCGACTTTTGTTTTGTATACATTTAAAAAGAAATATATGTGTGTGAAAAAGAAATATATATTTCATATATGTATATGAAAAACATTTTTTTCCTTTTCCCCTAAGATAGGGTTTCCTGTCCATCCTGGAACTCACTTTGAAGACCAAGCTGACCTCAAACTCACAGACATCTGCCTGCCTCTGCCTCCTGAGTGCTGAAATTAAAGGTCACTACTGCCTAGCAGAAAGCAATATTTTTAAGAGAAAGAAGTTTGTAAATATTCTATTAACTTTTCAAATGTATAATTAGAGTGCCCAGAAACAGCTTCATCTGTGTTGTGAATGTTAAAAGGTATTTGTGGGGCAGCAGGGAGCAAAGAAGCTGAAAGCAAATCCCATGGAGGATCAATGGGAGGAGAAAATTAAGAGACTGACAGTTATAAGTGAGCTCTCCAGCTCACCTCACTTGATTTTGGGAGGTGGTTACTCCTGCTTTATGCTAGAACTTTTACTCTTCTATTAAACTTGTGGTTTCACCTTGATTTTAGATGGGTGATTAGATAAAGAAATGGTACAGAGGGTTATTTGTGTGTTTTATTCAGATTCCTGAGTGTTCCTATGACATCATCACCTGCACAAGATCTCTAGCACTTTTTAACTTCCTAACATTCTTGACTCTGTCTTTGACTTTCTGATTGCTGAGTTTCGTTCCTTGGGAGTTAGGAGAAAACTATTTTGCAATTCAAGAGTCTGATGTCAATTGCTGAGAACAGGGTGGCACTCAGTCACACACCCTGTAATCGTCTGCCAGAGCAGTATACAGTTCACATGGAAAAGAACAGTGAGCTGTCATTTACTTAACAAACTGTGGCATGGAGTCTGCATCTGGGCTGACAATGTTTAGTGTCTTGAAGGTGTTAATTCAGTGGAGTCTCCAGCAACTACCTAAGGCAGACTCTAGCCTAATGCTCTTCCCATGGGGAAACTGAGGCACAAAGCAGTGCAGGTGATCTCCTTGGGTCAGAGAGGCCACATATAGTGATCATAGGATTCCACACAACCAGACTATATGAGTACCACGAAAAGAATGCTGCCATGGTAGACACCAGTCCCCCACCAGAGGATGATGTCAGGACAGCTGTGGACCAGGTGCCATGACTTCTATGGAGATCATGAGGAGGAGGAGAGGCCAGACTCAGCAGGTTGTGAGAATGATGAGTGACCAAGCAGCCTTGCCAGTCTTTGGAAAACTCTCTGTGGTGCAGATACAGGACTTATTAAAACTGTGTGGAGGCATACACAGAACACTTAGTTAACAAAGTCATCAGTTCTTGGTTCATAGACAATAGGAGGCAAGCTGGGATCTGATGGATCTGTAATAAAAACCCACAGAGACTGTAGGCAGCTAGTACCTCTGTCCACTCTTAGGCATTGCTACTATGCAGAGAACCATCTTTCCCTATCTGGACAGGTTTCTCCAGGAGGATCAAAGGAGCTTTTAGAGACCCGAGGAGCTTCTTAGAGTTTCTCGAATGCCACCAAGTAGCAGTTTAACGGATGTGCTAAAAACTGGAAAAATCTTGGCTCCACTCACACTCTGTTTTAAGAAATATATAGTGGTAAAATCACAATTCCTGCCAGTGAGCACCCTCTTTTAAATAAAGTGTCAACCCCCTCATGACACATGGTAAATTGACCCAGCATCCTGTATTTTCTTATATGCACCCAGGTTCCTATTACAACCAAATTAGTCCCCAGAAGAAAACTCCCTCAGAGTTCTCACAGTGGGAGTTGACTGGGATGGGCAGCTACTAAGACTTCAAGTCCTATCTGCCCCCCAAACCTCCTCAACTTTCTATAAAAACTGATCTGTGCTGGGTACAGGTTCTAGCCACCAGGAAGGCGTGGGAACCTGTTTGCTTCTCAAGACAGAGTTAGTAATGACTCTGTGTTCTTTGAGTAGCATGCCTAGTGAGCCATGTCTACTTTATTGTGTTTTGGGGGTTTAGGGTTGTTTTGGGGGTTTTTTTGGTGCTTCTCCCTCCACTTAAGGATAGGTTGAAGTAGGTGGGTTTTTGGTTATTGTTAACTGCTCCAACCCTCAAATGTTGAAATGTAGTTGCACTTTCCTCAGGATGAAGCATTCTTCGGGAAAACTACATCTTTTTTTTTTTTTTTGGTGATTTGGGAGGATGGAAGACAGTATTACAGAGGGATTAGGTCAGGTGATTTTAGAATGTTATAGAAGTTGAGATTTGCACACTGAGTGATTTGCTTCTACCTAATTGATAAACACTGACAATACATAGAGTGGCATGTACCAGTGTTTCTTAAGGCAAAAAGGTGTGCTCTCTGCAGTGGAGAAAGCCCCAAACATTGCATTGCATTCTCCCTTTATTGGCACTTTGCATTTCAGATATGTTTCTAAGGACTCTGATTGTTCTTCAGACATTAGTGTTTGGATGGCAGTAGTTAGTGACTGTACGCTTTTTGTGTACTTTGATGGTTTGTATTCATATGTTTATATGGTATAAATAGACTCCCCAGTGTGGTTAGCTGAGGCAAAGCTGGAATCAGTATACTTTGGCATGGGTATAAATTGAGTCCCAGCACTACCAGTTTGTAGAAACCCCAGAATGACTCTTCCTATTGATCATACTAGAACTAAGTGTGAATCTATAGTAAGTAGCCCTAGGTTGCCAGAAAGACAGTGAATGGGAAATTAGTATTATTTTAAAGATTTGTTTCCATTTTTATGTATATAAGCATTTTGCTTGCATGTCTATTAAATGCATTGAATGTGTTCCTGGTGCCATTTAAGACCAGAAGAGAGTGTCCTAGAACTGGAGTTACAAATGGTTGAGTCACCACAAGGATGCCGGGAATCAAATCTAGGTCCTGTACAAGAGCAGTAAGTGCTCTTAACCATGGATCCATCTCTTCAGCCTGATGATGACACCATTGTATTGTTTTGTTTCAGCTCATCTTTCCACAGTGCCCGTTTCAGGGTAGTCAAGAGTTGTGCCCATGAGCTTCACCTCTGACCTTATTTTATTTTATTGAGCCACCAAAAAGAAAAACCTAGCACCAAAGGATGCAACAGAAAATCATTCATAGAATAACATACCAATGCTTCTTAAACTCCTCAACAACAGCAACAAAGAATGAATATCTCCAAACTGAAATACCAGCACACCTCAGGCTGTCATCCCAATGAACAGGGCTGAAAAAAAAATAAAATGCAGAAAAATACCAGCAAAAAAAAATACAGGGTTATTTTAGTAGTTTTTGAAGAGATTTCTTTTGTGGAAGGCTTTGCTATGGTACATGGTACATGGAAGTGTGTTTTTTCCTTTTACTTTAAGTTCTGTGTAGGGAGAGCAGTGAGTGTGTATCCAAGCTGGAAGAATCAGAATTCACAGCAGGGCTTATCCTGTTCATTCTTTAGTGTATGTGTGAAGGCTAAAGGTGTCTGGTCCCTCCTACCCAATGTCTGAGGGAACACAGGGTAACAGCTTCAGGTGAGTTATTGTCATCCTGGTTGGCACGTGCTGTTAGCGTCTTCTTAGAAGGAAGATGTGGTAAGCGTTGCCCTGGAGACAGTCTTTAATCTTTCTTTGGATCAATCAGATGTCCTGGATGTTCATTAGGTACAATAAATGAATGAATAAATGAATGTGGAATAGGGCATTTAGAAGACACTTTTGATATGGGATTTGTTCAGAGCCAAGGAAGGAGGACCAGTAAGTGTTCTTCTAGTCATCTGTAATATTTTCTGAACTGAGCATGTACTTTTGTGCGTTCTCCTCCATTTTCTTATCTCTCTGTCTCTCTCTGTCTCTGTGTGTGTGTGTGTGTGTGTGTATGTGTGAGAGAGAGAGAGAGAGAAAAAGAGAGATTCTATTGTTTTGAAGTCAGTTCTTAGTATCTATTATGGTTAGAGAATTTTAAATCATGATATTGAATTTTGTAAGATATTTTTAATATGAATTAAGATGTATATATGTTTCTGTGGTTAATTTTGATGATATGATATATCACATTATTTATTGACTTGTCCTTATATATTGAACCAGACTTGAATTCTAGAAATAAATCCCATTTGTTTCATGGGATGAAATCTTTTTACTATGCTATTGAATTATATCTGCTAGTGTTTTGTTGAAGATATGTTTTCCTCCCTGTTTGTTTTGGATGGAAACTTGTGGTTTGCTGATACTGTAGTAGGGAGATTGTTTATTCTTTCATTACTATTTTTGACGAGTTTAAGAAACATTGGTGTGTTATTTGATTATTTTGTTTAATTTTCTGTTGTACCTTTTAGTTTTAAGTTTTCCTTTTTGGTGAGGTTTAATTTGGTGAGGTGATTCGATCTCTTTATTTGTTATTGGTATGTTCAACATTCTCATTTCTCTTTGATTCAATCTTGGTAATTCTATCAGTTTCTATTTGTTAACTCATTGTTCATCAAAGTACTTATCAATTTTTCAACTTATAATTTGGTCTTTGAATACTTTATATTTACAAATAACTGAAAATCAGTGCCATAGAACCATAGCTTGTATAGTTTTTGCTTCTAGAATTTACATAGTTAACCTAGCAGATCCATGGATTTAGCTAGAAACGGAACTCTTATTTTCATCTCTTATGATTTCGAAGGGCTGTTAAAATGTTTTTTTTCCTTTTAGTAACATTGGTTAGCTTTGAAACTGTTGCCACGCCACCATGTAACCATGAATAAGAATTAGCTTTGAAACTGTTACCACGCCACCATGTAACCATGAATAAGAACTCAAAGGTTTTTAAATTGCTGTTGCCTTCATTGTCTTCTTCCTCTTCCTCCTCCTCTTCTCTGGGCTTTCTCGTGCATTCATTTGTCTGTTAGTTCTGCCTTTCTCAGCTAGACAGAAAGGAGCCTACAGCAGTCTTGATAACCATGATTTGTCTTCTCCTTTTCAGCCATGCAATGATGGACCTACTGGTTGATCTTTGCCTTCAGAACCACCTGAATCCTTCTCATCATGTCCTGGAGATCTGGTCTTCTGACACCCAACAACCCTTGAGTTTTAAGCCAAATACTTTGATTGGGTCCTTGAATGTACACACTGTACTTCTGAAAGAAAAAGTCCCTGAAGACAAAATTAAGTCTGGCCAACCCAAGGTGCCTGAGGTCAGTAGTGCACATGTGTTGTCTGAGGATATACAGAGGTACATACAGATTTGTGCAGAATGGGCAGGAGTGCTAGCGAGGACAGGCTTGATCTTTGTTTGAGTACCTAACATACAGTGCTTTATTGAGGTTTCTTCTTCTATGCCAAGTGAAGGTAGGTACTAACTGGATTTGCTACAGGAAATAAGAACTCTCCAAATTTACTAATGCTTATTCTTGTAATAGTAATCCTTTTTTATTATAAAGTTGGAACTGTTGTAGGGCAAGGTATCCGTCAGAACTACCTTGAAGATGGAAGTGTTGCTAAGTCTGTATTTCCCAGCATGGTAGTCACAGGTCCTATGTCTCACCTGAGCACTTGAAATGTAGCTGTATAATCAAGAAATTGATTTCTCAGTTTTATTGAATTTTACTTAATTAATTGGTGGTCACTTTCTTGGCACACATATTTCTAGATATCTTTTGGCCCTAAGAGTCAGAGCTCCATAAAAGAGTTTACTGTCTTGGAGTGAGAGAAAGGATAGGCCCTTTGGAAATTTCTGATTTTTAATTTTTTCTACTTGTTTTTTGGTTCTGAGAGAGGAAAGAGAGGGCAGGACATATGAAGTTGGGTGGGTAGAGAAGTAGATTGGATCTGGTAGGAGCTGGCATAGAGGAAAGAATATGATCAAAATATATTATTTAAAGTTTGTTTTATTCTTTTCAGGAATATTTAGAGTGTTTTGTTCAGGAAATATCTTAGCTGTCATTTTACTGCAGCCATAAATTATCCAGTAAAATTAATCCCAAATTCTTAGAGTGCTTTGCAATATGGTTTTAAGGATGGTCTTTAGGCTCTAGTTAAGGTAGTACTACCTGGATCAGATTCTTGGAAGATATACTCAGCTTTCTTGCTTTCAAAACTGGCAGTTGGGTCAGTAATTTGTCTTTTGTTAATTTCTAGTTTTTAATGATTAGTAACATTTAATTGGTGCCTATCCATACTAAATCTGTGAGAGAATCTGAATTATGCTCAAACAAAAGCAGTACTTCATAGAGAAAGGACCTCATCATTTCCTGTGGCTTTTCTTAACTGCATAGACTCCACCGAGCATTAAGTCCAGATTATGTGTGTGGTTCCTCTTGGAGAAACCCAGGCTGGAGCAGTGCCCCATATTAGCCCTAAATTACAGTTCATTAAGTCCACCGAGCCTGCCACTCAGAGCTCAAGGGGACCACGACCTTTATCTGTTACTCTTCTCACAAGCTACCTTGACCTTTGCAAAGTCTTTGCACCCTGTGGAGAACAGTGAGCATGAACTGAAGTAGTCCACATGAAGCTTGGACTCCTACAGGTTCCTGATGGGACACTTAGTGTCACTGTAGGTACTTATAATTATTTTTCTTTCTGAGTATTATATCTGGTATTTGAAAACGACTAAACATATTTCTGACTTAATATACACACATTTGTACATACCTCATGTACTTATACTATATGTAATACCTTTATATATAAACATATATTCACATGTTTATGTGGATATTTTGACTTCTTAAGCAAACATTTTTGTTTTGTGAGACTTAGTCTTAAGACTATTCACACCATTTACAGAGAGTTTTCTTTCATGTGCTCAAGTCTAACCAGAATCTGCAAAAGGTTGTACACATATAGGATTTGAATTTCAGTGCCTTGCTGAGATCAGTTTCTGCTATTGTTTAGTAGTTGCTAATTATGAGAGAGATCCTAGAAAACATCTAATATTTTGTACATTTATTTTTCAGTATTCATTATGTTATTTTTTTCTCCCAAACCCACCAACTTTGTGGAAGAATGACAAGGGGCTGGGAAAGTCCTGCCATACTCAATTCTAGAATTAAAACAGAAATTAAAGTAATTATAGAAAGGTGCAATCATAGAAGTTTTGTGTCTGCTGTGTTCTTGCAGAAATCCATGCGTCTGGTAGTGAATTACCTGAGGACACAGAAGGCTGTCGTGCGTGTGAGCCCTGAGGTGCCACTGCAGAGTATTCTGCCAGTCATCTGTGCAAAGTGTGAGGTCAACCCAGATCACGTGGTTCTGCTCAGGGACAATGTCGCTGGGGAGGAGCTGGAGCTGTCCAAGTCCCTGAATGAATTAGGGATAAAGGAGCTGTATGCGTGGGACAATAGAAGAGGTGAGGCTCACCATGGTGTACATACCCTGATGCATAGTGCCTCAGACATGAGGTTTGAACACAAACCCTGTATTCTCTTCTTGCAGCTCTCAGTAGCAACACCTAGAAATGGGTATGGGAAGCTTCAGGCACCATGGTTTTTGTCCAGTAGTGAAGTAGGCAAAAGAGAAATTTGGCTTCTTGCCATATTCTATGATGCTAACTGTGTTCCTCCCTCACACCTCTGCAAATGACTTTGGCTTTCTGACTTCCTCTGAACTCTGATGAGTAGTAACAAATAAAAAGAAATGGTGAGGGGAGAGTACACCTTCCCACTCAGAGATCACTTACAATATTGCTTGAGTTTTGATCCATTTGTCATTGTATCTAAAATCATTTGCCGTAAGAAAATTGACTATCTTCTGAAACCAGCCAATTCTGGTTCCCATGATCAGTCCTACAGAGAAATTTTACACAGTTTATTACCTATGCTGCACCTATGGTGTGGATGTAATGCAATCATCAGTGCCATAGATGAGTGGCAGCCGCTGTGTAATGCTGGCACAGAGAAATATGTAATCAGATTTTTACAGCTGATATAATCTTGAAGTTTTAATTAAATGGCTGTCAGGCAAACATAATTTATAGTCCTTGACGTTATAGTTTTAAGATGGACTTTCAATTATCTGTGGAACTCTGCCTTTGGTCAAGGCCTAGCTGTCGCTATCATTAAGTCAGAGCAGCTGCGATTACCTGCAGGGGACCCTCACAAAAATGATCCGAAGAACACTACTGCTGCCCTTGTTATTTATTTTCCAGATAAACTGGACTTTTAAAAGTAGGCAGTTGGTCTTTTATATGTTCTTCTATAGCCTTTCAAATACAGCTTTTAAGATAATTTATTCTAATAAAAATGTGTTTTCCTTTATTGGCAAATATGTTGTGAAATCAGTGGTCATAGTGTCTTCTATAGGTCCAGCCCATACTTTGTCTCATCTCAATCCACCCTCTCTCTGGGGATTCTGGGGCCATCCCCCCATTTGACATGGAAGAAAGGGTTTTAGTTCTAGGTAGTATAAGGTATATGGAGTAGTTAGACTCCTGAAAAAGGTTCTCTGAAGATTAGAACATTGTAGCCAGTCAAGTTTATTGCTGCAGATGTCCGTGGTACTTGAGGTTGAACTCCAGACCTCATGCATCAGCTTCCAACCAGTATCTTTTTAAATCACAGTCAGTAATGCTCCCAGGGTCAGCAGCACAGATAGTAGTGCTCCTAGTGTCAATAACACAGACAGTAGTACTCCCAGTGTTGGCAGCACAGACAGTAGTGCTCCCAGTGTCAATAACAGACAGTAGTGCTCCCAGGGTCAGCAGCACAGAAGGTAGTGCTCCCAGTATCAATAACACAGACAGTAGTGTTCCCAGTGTCAATAACACAGACAGTAGTGCTCCCAGTGTCAACAACATAGACACAGTAGTGCTCCCTATGTCAGCAGCACAGATCCAGTTGCTGAGGGTTTGTTTGTTCGGTTACATTTAAACTTAGATTGTTTTAGAGGGGGGTAATGTCTTCTAGTATAAAAGAAAAAGAAAATCTCTCCTTTAGAAAAGTAAGAAACAAAAAAGAAAGAAAAGGAATCTTAAGAGTGAAAGGCTTGAACACCTAGATTTCTGTTACACACTTTCACTTGGACATATCTTAAAGAGCAGATGCCAAACTGTTTCCTGGTGAAGTCCTATTAAGTCTACCTCTCTGTTAAGGAGAAGCCTCACTGCTCACAGGTGTCTGAGACATGGAAGCTGACACCTTCAGCAGGGCCAGGACACTGAACACAGCTCCAGCAGGGCCATGGGGAGCTTCAGAACAAAAAATGCACCCAGTTAGCCTTTCCACTCTTGACCAGAACTCTAAAGACCCAGAATACCCCACTCTCTGCCATGACAATCCATCTCCTGACCCTGTGGTGGGGACATCTCCCAGCCCAAAGCCAAGCGTATGCCTTTCACCAGTACCATGCCTGTTTTGATGTCTGTGGTTACCGTCCTGCCACGTGCTGTCATCTCACCCTGCTAACCACCAAACATCTAAGAAGAAAGGAGCATTTTCCAGAGAGGACCCTTCTCTCTTTTGAAGCTGATTGGCAGGGCTGCTAGGGGTGCCTTTGTAAGAGGGTGGGGAGCAGGTAGTAACCTTTTTCCCCAGTCCTGCAGCTGCTGGAGAAAGGAGAGACAGCCCCAAGAGCTTAAAGGATGTTGGCCAATGCCTCAGCCATCTGGACTCTGATGCATGCTTGAAGAATCCCAAGGCTCTGCTGCCCCCTGTGCTCACAGCGGGCCTAGCAGCCTGTGCTGGGGCAAGGAGTCCAGGGTGGGAGATAGAAGCGAGCTCTGAATATGCCCATGTCACTTTTGTGGGTGACGTAACCCACACTTGAGGCTGAGGGAGTAGTTAGTTTTGCTCTGGGCTGCTGCCGACCTCCAAGCTCTTCTCATTCTCTTATTGCCTGCCTTTTCCAGTTCTTCTGACCAAAACGCAGTCCGAGCCTTCCCTGAGCTATCAAGGTACAGTGAGCTCACAGGCTGCACTCTGCATGGCTGCCCAATGGGAGGGTGCATGGAGGTGATATGTGTGTCAGACCCCAGAGGAACTGAGCTTGGATTGAGGCACCTCAGGGATGGGATGGGAGTTTGCTGGGTTGACATGAGGTTACGGTTTAAGGTTTTAGTTTCCCAGTTGTTCTAGACAAGAATGTACCTATGTGAGAATTTGCTGTGGTGCTTTAATCCATAGAAATGGCAGAGACTGTTGAACATAGGAAAGCCTGTGGCTCAGAACTTCAGCTGGAAGTATTAAAATGACACCAGGTCCCTTTGCCTTGTCTGTTGTTCTGACTTTTGTGCTTCCTGCATGTATGCAGGGTGTGCAGCAGTATGGGATTGATATTAATAGGATTGATATTCATAGGAATATAGGTATGCAAAGGGTTAGTTCAAGTTTGGCACTTATTTAGAAAGTTTCTGTGTATATACATGTACATTCTCATATATATGAAGAGAGTACACATATTTACATGCATGTATTTGTGCATATTTGCATAAGCATATACAAACATAAACATATATGAATTGTGGTTTTAATGAGCCTTTTAGAGTGTACACATTCCCATATGAACATACATATTAAAAAGTTAATGTTCTGATGAGTTTCTGCATTTGGCAGGAAGTTTATCATTTTTGCTAAAATATTTATTAAAACATAATAAATGATGATTTATTTTAAAAACATTTAATGAAAATAAATGCAACATTTGCATGGAGCCCAAGGGTGTGATGGGTGATCTGAGTGCTGGGGCTGAGTGTCCTTTTCTCCAACCCATAGCTGACCTTCCTCATCAACAACAGGATTTCGCACACAAGCATTCTCTTTAAGGAACACTATTGTTCTGAATGCTCATGACATGTGAAGGCTTTAGCCATTCTGGGAGATTGGGGATTTGGGTGGACTGGGACTGGGGAGAGGTAAACTTACTGCATCCTCCTTTACTGCTTTCTGTCTGCATTTTAGGGACAGGCTATGATGAGAATGCCCACATGGACCATGTGGTAACTCCCACCTGTTCTCTCATCCACAGACTTGTTTGGTGGCATTTTTCTGGTAATAGAACTGCCACATTTCCACTTTCCCTATCAAGACAAAGAGGTGCTCTGGATTAGATTCAGGGGCATTTCCACTTTCTCCTCCTCTTGTGCCTCTCAGCTCACTCTTGCCTTATTGTGTCCTTCACTTTACTGTGTCCAAATAGGGATTGCTTTCTTGGAGATTAAATGTGAGCCTTGAATATAAGTACAATGTTCCCATGCATGATCATCCACATGATTTCAGTTCTTAAACTACATCTCTCCAGGGAAATCTGTCTGTCCACAGCTCAATGCCCTGGCAGAACAGCAAGGTGCCTAGGGAGACTTTGCCTGATGCCAATGTGGAGATCTCTGATGCTCGGCTCTAGCCTTTCTATGGTGTTTGTCTAGTGTCAGGAACCTCTTATTGATCCATAGGTAAAGCCTTTAGAAATACATCATCAGTTTGAGGCCCAGGTTGGGGGTGTGAACTTTGAGGCCCTGCTATACCATACAGTTGTTAGACATGTGGCATAAGATGCCACCTCTCCAAACACTATGGTTCTGGTGCCAGGACCATACATAACCCTTCTTCATGGGGTGCCCTCAGTCCTGAGGCCAGTCACTTTCTATTCGTAAGAAGAAACAAAAACTTTCACTTGCTTTCAATCTATCATTTTCATGGGTATTATAGTTTGGCCCATATGACAGCAACATATTTCCTTTCTTGTTTGTCTATGGGGTTCTACAGTGTTATCAGTTTTAATGCATCCTTGTCATGTACCATTCAATTGTAAAAACCAGTATAAACTAGAAATGTACATGTTAATTAATAAACATGATATTATTTTGTGCTATAAGGTATTTTATTCTTCCTAGTTCTACACTGAGTGATGGTTTTGATGTGACTAACTTATAATTATGTGTGTGCATGCATATTTGTACGATTGCATCACGTGAGCAAGTCCTTTGGTTGCTGTGTGATGCAAAGCCCACTAATCTCCTTAGAAGCATGTCATTAAGAGTTCTGGCTTGCCCTAACAGGACAAAGGCCATCCTGAAGGATGGTTTAAGAATCACTGGGCCTGGATTTAGCTTTATTGAATGGACATTATAATTTCATTACAAATTTTTTAAATGCATTGACTTTTATGTTCGTTAACTTAGATAATGAAACCACACATTATTAGATACAAATATTAATGGATGTTCTGGGGTTGATATACTCATGGCAGTTTGTCTAATACCACCAGGAAGCATTTCCACCAGTGATCTCGAGGTCTGGCTGGCCTGCAATTGGATCTGAGAAAGTTGATCTTTCTACCCTTTACAAATTACCTGTTTTGCTTTGGGTTTTGTTTGCTTTTTGTGTTCCCCAACTCTGTCATTGTGTTGGAAGATAAGGGCAGGGTGAATGCCCTAAATAAGCAAACAGGAGAATGTAATTTTAAAAAGGAAATATTTTGTAACTAGAGAGAAGACAGCTCAGTGGTAATGAGCACTTACTGCTCTTTCAGAGGACCTGGGTTTGGTTCCCAGAATTTATATGGCTGTTTGCAACCATCTGTAACTCCAGTTGCAGGGGACTTGACATCCTCTTTGGGCCTTTTTGGGCACCAGACTTGCATGCAGGACACAAGCATACATTGTAGGGAAACACTCATACATGTAAAATAAAATAAACTGAATTTTAATTAAATGTAGAAGAAAGATTATGGCGAAAGAATGATAACCAGTACCCCTGGAGATCTGGTTTAAATAGTACCCAAATCTCTTTCACTGTTCCTCCATGTTCTAGAAAAGAACGGCGNCGGGGGGGGGGTTCGTGTTTTATTTAGCATTTTTTAACCTTGCTTATAGCTTATAAGGCAGAATTTTTTTTCAGATGTCACAAATCTTGCAGCAGTATTATTTGATTGAGCAGCAACAGGCCTTCTCTTGCTCTTAGAACTTCAGCAGTCAGTCCAAATAGAAAAATAATTGTCAGTCTTGGGTGAACACTGCATTTGCAGACTCAGTACCAAAGCAAGTGTAAGAGATCAGTCACATTTACATTAACTGTGGTAAAATTGTAATATTTTGATTATTTTTTATTTTGATTAGGTAAAATCATAGTTAAATTTTTTTAAATGCAGCTGTTAGCCAATGTAAAATGACACAGTTTTATTAGCCTTCTCTTGAAGAGCATCGCCACTGAACTTCCATTGATTTGCTATCTTTTCATCTTCACAAGGACCAAGCCACTCTCGGAGAAAATACTGCCTTAGTACTAAAAACCTGTGTAAGAATTCCATGTGATTTCCTGTGGGCCAGGGGGCTTTGAGGTAGCGCCGAAGGCTTTGAATGAAATCGTGATTACTTTCTCCTTAGAACTAACAGATTAAAGGATTCCGTTAAGGCTTTAACAAGTGAAGTACTTAATCTCATGTTTCAAATGCTGAAAAACACAACTTTTTTTTTCTCCTTCTTCTCCAGAAATGTTCAGGAAATCATCACTTGGCAATGATGAGACAGATAAAGAGAAGAAAAAGTTTCTGGGATTTTTCAAAGTCAATAAAAGGAGCGGCAGTAAGGTAGTGCCATGTGCGCGTGACTCTGGGGTGAAAGGTGTGAACCTATCTGGAGATTTTTCTAAAGAATTCTGTTCAACGATACTGACCCTTCACTCTGTGTTCCAGGCAGTTATTTAAGATAAAGATGTTTAGTTATTGGTAGAGTGGCAAACCTCTGTACTCCCCAGATCTAGGTGAGCCACACCCTGCTGGGTGCCCATACTCACATGGCATGCTGCAAGACTCAGCACACAGCTCGTAGGTATATGAATGAGTGAGTCTGGCCTTACTAAGTGTATACCTGGTCAGTTTCCCTTCCAACTTAAAGTTGTAAGTCTGGGAGGGCTGCACTCAAGACCATTTGTATCTGTCTGGAACTGGCCCATTTTCTATAGTTTTTAAATTTTTTCTACCTTTTTACCATGACATGAAATTGTTGAACACTGTAAGTTGTTTTTGATCTTCTTACTCTTCATTAAATAACTCTTTATATGCATATTATAGATGTAATATTGTACAATAACTTAAAGTCATACTACAAAGAGTTAAAGTGATGGGCTTTTGTTTGTTTTTGTCGCTTTTCACTACTCAGAAGAGCCTCAAAATTGTAAATATTGCCTAGCTACTTGGCAAAGAACACGCTAACACTCTTCTTTTAATAAGTGTATTTTACTATCATGTAATGTCTGTTCTTTGCCAATAATTATGACTCAAAAATCCAAAGTTGAGGGTAGAGTGATGGCTTTGTGAGTAAGCCTATTTGCTGTGCAAGCATGAAGACCTGAGTTTGGGCTCCTAGCTCCTTATAGAAAACCAGACACATGTGTGTAAGAAACACATATTCCACACACACACACACACAAACACACGGTGTTGGGTTTTTTTTAAATGACCAATGTAAGTAACTAACATCAATAGCACTTTCTCAGTTGGCACAGGCTTTTTAAGAGTGAAGAAGGCTTTCAGCTCTACTTTGCAGACCTGTACCTCTATGCTACAGAGACATCTCCTGCTCTTTCCTTCTTCAACCTGCAGCCCTAGAATTATGATTCTCCCTGTGGTTGTTGGTGATGGTGCTAAAACTTAGAAACATAACCTGCTTTGCCAGTGTGCCTGAACGATGCCAGGACCTGTCCAGCTATGGAGGCACCCAACACCTTCCACTAAGCATAGGCTGCAAAGAACTCCAACTCCTAACAGCAAAACCCTCATGTCTTTAGAGATCTCATAGTCTTTCCCTCCTTCCTCTGACACCTTGGGGCTGGTTTTCTCATTCTGATTTGTGAATGATGAGGTATATAATTGTATATTTTTGTGCTCCTTACCATGTTTTTCTGTGTTATTTGAGAATTTGTGCTCAGGCTATGTCTCATTAGTGAGATCTTTTTAGCCTTGGGTAGTTCACTCCCCTCCTCCTTTTCTTCCTCTTCCTTTCCTGGCCTCTTTTCCTCTCATGTCTAGTATAAATGAAATTAAAGAATTAAAATTCTTTAGGGCTCTTAATTGTGTCTTTGTTCCTGGTATTGTTTAGATGAGCTTGCTGGAACTGCATTTTCTGCTGTTCCTTTCATCACCAATTCATAATGAAACCACCATTCCCTATCCCTCACCTTAGATCTAGCTGATTCTGCAATTCCCTCATTCTGTGAGGCAAACCCTGGAAGATTCACTTGGTTTAGCCAGTAAGGCAGCCACCAAAGCTTAAGGTTTAGAGACAACCATATAACATTTGACAATTAGAAAGGGGCAGACACCAGGAACCCATGACTGTCAGTGAAAGGCAGTGCTGGTACAATCTGCTCTGTTCATATAAGTATTTCATCTTTTCTGTCTTGGACTTTCAAGTCATTTTTCACTTTCTATATACCTCATCTTTCATTTATTACTGCCTTATTTAAATATATTTTGCTTTAGACCTCCACTGACTCAGCCTGTCTTTATTGGGTTACCCACTCTGTGTATGTATATGTGTGTATGTGTGTTTGTCTGATGCCAACACTTCCTAGCACTTTGACTCTCTCCTTGTTATAGTTGGAGGTTTTTGCATGCTAAATACTTCCTTACCTAGTGTCCCTAAAGACCTGGGAGAGAAGAATTATCATCGCATTATACAGGTCAATATGGTCAAGCAACTTGTGCCTTTGTAATTCAGTCAGTTATAACATTAATAAATGCTAGAATGAACACCTTTCTAAGTCCTTTATGTTAATAACTCATTCACGTTGGATAATGCTTAGCAAAACTTTCTATTTCCTTATCTACAAAAAGCATGTGAAGTAACCTTAAAATGATTCTTAAAATCCTGTGATATGATTACAGACAGGCATGTACATGTCTCAGTACAGAATAAAATATGAGAATGGGGACTTACAAAAGCATTTAAACTGAAGTTATATTCTAGTATGTTGCTGTTAAGAAAGAAAGAATAAGGTGTGTATAGGTGAGTGAACATTATGTCCAGAAAATGTCAATAAAGTTTATACCTTAAAGGGACATAATTTTGGTCCAAATAAGTGAGGGATATAACATTGGTCCAATGTTTTATATTTTAGTTATTAATGCATGCCAATTTTGTATTACTTTGGCATCATTTATTCTCTTAAACCAGTTGTTTTCAAAACATACCCAAGTGTCATCTTAAGATATAATCGAAATTGTGAATTCTTGGGTCATGTCCCCTGATTCTCATTAGGCAGTCAGGAAATTGAGTTTTCTAATTAGTTCTCCCTACCTGATCGTGTGGCTGGTGATGTATTATTGTTTGCCTTTCATGGATAGAAAGGGAATTAGCTGTTTGATAAATGGTTTCTGTGTACACTCAGTTCATTAACTGTACAGAGATTAAAACTGGGAAATCTTCAAGACCTAGTTAATCAGTTGATTTGCTGGCGTCACTTGTCAGTTCATGGCCCCTACTATTTTTAAACTAAGTATTTTCTAAAGTGAAGAAATGCATTCAGGAAAGCAGAAAAGGAAAAAGTGACTTTGTTCCCATGAGTTGTGGACTCAACAGTGTGAATTTGCAGTGAGGGAGTGTTTTGGTTAGGAGCTGTTTTCAGACAGCGTTCCATCTCATAAGGTGAAGGGATGGCTGTGTTCTCTGCACTCTCCATTGTTGGGAAGCTTGGTTCTGCCATGCCAGTGTTTTTGCCTTAAGAGCTGCTGAGGATGCCTGCTCTCCTTGGAGCTTATTTTCCCTGGAGTTGATGGTGGGGTGCATGTCTGTGTTCTAGGCTGAGCATCTCGGGCTGTCGGGTGCAGATAGTGATGAGGACCCCTTGAAGTCAGCGTCTGGAGGTGACTTGAACGTGAGTACTTAATTCAGTGTGTGCTTCCGCTAGCCAAGCAGGACTTCTCACTGCAGATCAGTTTCTGCTTGCTCCTCTGCTTGGTTTCCGTCGTGGCTGCGGGCGGTTGTTTGTACTTATTTGGATAATGTTCGGTATTTAGGCTTCTCTTCTCTATTCCGCTAAGTATGGAGCAGGAGAACCCTGCATTAGGTTAGGTTAATTTACACTTTCTGAAGTTTTTCTCATACTACCAGGAGTAGGCTGATAGTTTATAGCCACAGGCTACCCAGAACTAACATTTATTAAGCTCTGTAACTACATTTTGTGCACAGAACCAAGAAAGGAATCTCCTCAAACTCCATTTTACCCACATTTCATAATCAGCATCTAGAAGGTTTCCTTATATTTTCAAATACCTGAAACAGTATAATTCATTGCATGATATATGTGTTTATGTGTTGAATGTTTTTAGTGAAGATCTGACATTTACCTCTAAAATGTATCTAGATAGGGCATGGGAAGGTGGCTCAGTGCCTGGCACCCACACATAAAGCCAGCTATGGCTGCTTTGTGTGCCTGGAACCTCAGATTGGAGGCTAGCAATGAGTAGGTCCTGGAGCTCACGGGCCTGCCAGGATAGCTGAAATGAAAGTTTCCAGGTTCAGTGAGAGACACTGTCTCAAAGTAACAAAATGGTCAGTGACAAAGAAGGACAGCCAGTGTGCTCCTCTGGCTTCTACTTAACACATTCATTATCCCCCCCACATGTGGACAAACATGCTTACATGCACACACATATACACACATGCATACATGTACATACAAATTACCTGGACAAACTTTCTGTATCAGTAATAATTTTACATTGTCACTCTTAGCTTCACTTTGATCACTATGTGAAGTCTTCTTCTATCCATTGTGTGCTTTATGCTTTAAAACATTTAATAGCAACTTGAAATAAAGTCTGGTGGAGAAATAGCCATCTAAGAGTTGTTTTATTTCCTGGGTTATATAGCTTTAAGTTAGAAAATATTTTCATAGGTTAAGTTTTTATAACATAATTTTTCAAGATAATATAACGATATTACATTTGTTGATAACAAATCATTAAACGTGAGAAGTAATTTTTTCTTGCAAAGACACTGCTTTCTTTTTCTTTTTTCTTTTTTCTTATTTGGAGACAGGGTTTCTCTATGTAACAGCCCTGACTGTCCTTCTCTCACTCTGTAAACCAGGCTGGCTGCAAACTCACAGAGACCCACCTGCCTCTACCTCCCGAGTGCTGGGATTAAAGATGTGTGCCACCACCACCCAGTGCAAAGACATTTCTTCATAAAGTGAAAGATGAATTGTCTTTCATCTATTCCACTTACCCAGAAAAGCCTCAGTATTAATTCAGCACATCATTCCACGTTCACTGATACAAACTGCAGAGCATTTTCTATAGTCTGCTAGGGTAGAGCGATTCTGTCACATCAGCACCTTCTACTTCTTTGATGTCTTTCCAGACAATGCGCCCCAAGGCACAGTGACCTATGACCAAAAGTGAACAAATTGTCTTCCAAATTTGTTCATGGCCAAAACTTGGGAGCCATCAGGTTTGTGGTCACCCTGAAACCGCTGATTTCTGAGAGGTGTAAAGGAAGAAAAATCTGTGTCAGTATTTATCCAGTGCTTGTCACACTCACCATTATTTTTTTACTTTTTACAAATGAGTAGTTTCTAACCTTATGTTTGTGAGTCTTGAAATCTATGTAATAGTCTTACTTTCTACTAATTTTTGCAAACAGATTCTTAATGACTTGCATTTTCATGAAGTGCAAGTCCTTTCTTCTTGTTAAGAATGTGGAATTTTATTTGAGAATGACCTTGGACTTATTTTTTTGTCAAGGACTGGGGTTAGTGAAAGTTAGCTCTTTCAGACAGTACGAAATGCCTGTTATCTAAATTAATTGGTACAAGAAGTCCTTATTGTTAGCCTAAGAAAAAGCCAAATTTGCCTTAGTTATAAAAGCCTGATTGCATTTTTAAATTCAAGGAAATAAATAATATGTGCTCGAGGTAATTATGTCACGTCTGCCTCTAACCACAGCTCTGCTGAGATGCACTAATTCTCTGTATGCACTTGAAAATGCAAGTTTAGTGCTCTAACTTAAGTGTTTCCTCCTTTCAATGGCCTCCTATTAATGCGCTGTGGAAACCAGACTTCCGCCTTTGTCAGAGCCACTTCTTTTTGGCGAGTAAGAATGTTTGCAGTTTTGAGGATTTAATACAATCCCAGAAACCTCCCTGAGCCCGGGTGAACAGGGACACACACTTATTCTTGCCTTTTCCCATACAAATCAGCCCAGCCTGAATAGAATTCTGTAATGATTTTAAGGCACCCTCTTCTGTTGTAATCTTAAGTAAGTTCCTATCTGAACTAATCAAATCAGCCAGGCATTATGTTTGTTTGGCTATCAGACAGACTTAAATCAACAGAGGATGGCTTTTGATGCCTATAAACTCACTAGTCTTTTGGGCTTGTCTTTCATCAGCTTGTTTTATGCAGGAGATGTTGAAAAAAAAGTCTTATAATATTTCACACATTCAATAAACAAACTGCTTATACATGAGTGGGGAACCTATTATATCCAAGGGCTTGGCATCTCACAAGTAGAAATTCTTTCTACATCATTGAATGGTAGCTTAATTTCGCAGTAAGCATTGCTAATTTGGGTGAGAGATTTTGTGTGCTTAGGAGCATAAAAGCATAGTCATGATGCCCATGGCTAGCTGGCCGGTTTAGTAGATAGAAAGGTATATAAGTGGATAAAGGATGAGGATGACAGAACCTAAGCAAAAACTTCATATGAAATATCTAAAGCAGTTTTGAAAAAAATTTTAAGGTCCTACGAATTTTGGAAACAGGCCATATTTGTGGGCAGACTGATTCAGTACCGTTGTTTCAGTTAAATTTTGTTTTAGCACTAATTAAGTTAATTGTAAAGTTTAGTTGGAAAAATTAAAAAAAAAAACAGGAATAGCCAAGAAAACCTGAAAAACCCTTTGATTTTTCAAGTAGAGTTTGAAGCTCTGAAGAAAACTCTTAACAGGTAGTATAGTGACTCAGTAGGAGTCAGCTGTACAGGAAAATATGGAATAAAGTACAGCCAGCCCTCAATATCAGAGCGGGTGGAAATGACCATGAAGGAAAATAAAAATTGTGCATGTTTTATAGCATACACAGCAAATCCAAAGATAAAAATCTAAGTGAGTGTATTGAAACCAGGCATGTGACCAGCAGAAAATATGTAAATAATTTTCTAACTATGGCTCAAACTCAAAATGTACTAATGAGAACTTCGATAAATTGGACTGTGGGGGAAAACATCTTGAATGACAGGATGGAGAATAAAGGCATAAGAAAGCAATCCAGGAGAAAGAAGAGGGGGAGGGGGAGAAGATATGAATATGAGAATATTAATAAATCTATAAAACTCCACATATTGCATGGGAGAGGGCGTTTAGAATAGATCAGGCAGACTGAAGTTGATGCATAGATGGGAATGCGTGGACAATATAGAAAGAAGACTGGTGTATGTGGTATGTAAATGACTGAGCATAGCTTAGTCATGAGAAATACTAATTACACTTACTGCAAACTCTCATGTTCCTGTTCCCACCCCCTCCCCTCCTCCCGCCCCACCCTTACNTCAGAAAGGGTGGGGCTTCCCGTGGGAAGTCAACATAGTCAGACACTTCACTTGGAGGCAAGACTAAGGCCCTTCCCCCCATATCTAGGCTGAGCAAGGTATCCCTCCAAAGAGAATGTGCTGCTAAACACCAGTTTAAGCACTAAGGATAAATCCTGGTCCCACGGTCAGTGGCCTCTGTGGGACTCTTAAATGTGTTACTAAGCAGAAAGTAAAATGCTTTAGCATTTCGAGTGGGGATTTGATACTATCTAGCCAAACTGTAAGTAGATTTATTATTCATTGCCACAGAAATTCTACTTTTAGAAATCTATCATGCAATCTCCTTTGTTAGAGTCCGTGTTGATATAGAAGACCATTTCTTATGACATTATTTATAATAGCAAGAGCTAAACAACACCCACAAGCCCCGCAGTGGCAGAGTGAGAGGTTAAACAACCGTGATTCAGTATGATTTACTACAGAACTGTGAAGGTAAGAAAATAATGGTTACCTACTGTTATGGAGTGTTCTTTGGGATATATATTTTTCCACTAGAAAAAATAGTCAAAATTATTTTTAATGTAAAGCAATGTCTGTACGCGAAGCCTTGATATGCAAGGTCAACCACTGATTTTTGAAATAATTCAAGTCCTAGGATATGGTGACATGTAATAAAATGGCGACTGTCACTACAGGTGACCTAAGCTGCTCGCTCAGCCCTGACTGGCCTCAGTGGTCAACTTAGTGATATGATCAGGCTACTCTTCCCTTTGCAGACACAGAGCAACCCTGTTTCCAGTGGTGGATGACTGATCCAATCTGTTGAACTTGTTGAATCCTTTGTGGGTGTTTAGTATGATCTCTCGCTTGCCAAGTGTACAGGTGACACAGCATTCCTTAAGAACACTGTGCTACTATTTCCTGTCACTTTGCTGTTGTCTTCTAGCCTGGAGGTACACCCTTAAACTGACCAGAAGGCAGGATCAGGTTTGCATCAGCAGTCAGGGTCACAGGAGCTCTTCATGTCTTTGTATGTTCTTTTGAAGGATCGAGGGCAGCTATTCCTCCTTCTAGTTGAACTATTTAGACTGAGAGATTCCCAGTATGTAGATCCAGTGATAAATTGCAAGTGCTCCGTCTCCTGATTTCTTCTACTTCGAGGCCCCGTAGAGGACTGAGTATTGCTTTAAGGGCTTGGAGGTGGTGGCTTTGTGACTCTTAAGGACTCCTCTGCCACCAGGCTGCTCTGTGCCTTTATATAACTTTTCCAGCCACAGAAAGTAGACTGCTTGGAGGTGTGTGGGTGAGTGGGGGTGGGGGTTGGCATAGTGCCAGGATCTGTGAGTCTCAGGACAAGCACCTACCTCAAGGTCAGAAGTGTGGGGGGTCAGAGGGGGTTGGGTCAATTCTCTGTGAGACCCAGGACTAGTACCTCCCTCAAGGTCAGGAAATGAGCTTTAGATTCCAGCCCAGCAAGGGAGCCTGTCTATGTTCACTTCCTCAACTCTACAACAGTATGCTTCAGGAGAGCATGGTGTAAGGATTAGCCTTGCATGACTCAACACCACCACTAGAAAGCCTTCCTTCTAAAATGCTGAACAGTTGAGTAGAGCCTTATCAGAGGGATGGCAAATATGACTGCCTTTTTTTTTCTTGAGAAGCTGTAAGTAGGTTATCATATCCATGAGACAAACAAACTACAAAACACACATCTATTTAGATGGTTCTGATAACCTACTTCTCAGGTAAATTCAGTTCCCATAGGCAGAAGTTTACCTTATTCCAAGATTTAGCTTCCTTTGTTATTTTAATCAAATTAACTATACCCAGTACTTTTCTAATAGCTTCAAATTATTTTCTTGGAATCCCACATTTTCCGGGAAACTCCTCTTTCTATATTTGTAGAGAGAATGTGCTTTAGAGGATTTGTCATTAGCTAAGGTACACTGAGCAAGGCATACCGACATTTCTAGAATTAACCATGGGAAATAAGCTACCTTAAATAGGCTCCATTGTTTGGTTAAAAAAAAATAATTCTTGTAAATACACCAATCCTAAATTCATTATCATTGATACTGATGTCTTGCTACTATGAGGTCAAAGACTTTTTGATGAATGAGTTAAAGAATCAGGGATCAAAACATAAATACATAAAATTAAAACTAGAAGCAGTTTATTTTCTTGCCCTATTGGGGTCGTGAGGAAAACTAGTACCTTGGTGTTGACTCCCCTGGGGAGAAGGAACCTCTTGCTGTGCTTGGCAGTGGATTCCATATTCAAAGTCCCCATAAACTCCCTATAGTCTTTGCCCACAAGCCCAGCCATTTAGGCCTCCAGAAAATAGGAAGGAAGCCCGTGGACACAAGGACATCTCAGGAAATGTTGTTAGAAATACCATCTTAAGGAAATCCTGTCGTATTTCCTATGCTCTGCAGCCTATCTTCCTTCCCTCTGGTACTGGGCTAGGTGAAGACAATGAGCTCCCAGAGGCTGCTGGAAGCAAGTGTGTGGTGCTGGCTCTACCACAGGGTGTCAGTGTTCCCACAAGTATAAGGAATCAGCCTTGCCTTAGCCTGGAAAAGCTCAAGAAGGCTGTTTCTGGAACATTCACAAATTGCTAATAAGAAAATATACCCCGAGGGCTGAGCAATGTGCTTTTAGGGTAGAGCTAACTTTTGCTAGGAATAAATTTTATATTTTCTGTATCTTTACATTATATATTCAATATTGTAAAATGAATAGCAGATGGCAATTTTAAAATGTATTTTTATTTATTCTTTGGGAATTTCATGCACGTATGCAGCATATTCTGATCATTTCCACTGCTCTAACTCCTCCAAGGTCACAACACTATGTCTCTCTCCCCAACTTAATGTTCCCCTTTGGTTTTTTTAATCCACTGAGTCCAGTTGGCACTGCTCATATGCGCATGAGTAGACTGGGAATCACATCATCGCTTCTAGTCTCCAACGCTTCCTGTCACCTCACGCCTCTCTCAGTGATAGAGCCACTCTAACACACACAGAGGGTGGCAGATTTGCTCTCACCTCCCCCCATTTAAAATTACATTCTTAAATGTTTGCCCTGCTATCTTCATAGTGAAAAGGGCTGGATGCCCTTCTGTAAAAGGAAGCTGGGAGTCCAGCTCCGTGGGAAGCCATTGCCTTGCATGCCAGGCTCT
>LOEQ01002993.1:92942-115113 GCA_001685075.1 Bramus lutescens | reverse complement strand
CCATTGCCTTGCATGCCAGGCTCTGAGGAAGCTGGGAGTCCAGCTCCGTGGGAAGCCATTGCCTTGCATGCCAGGCTCTGAGGAAGCTGGGAGTCCAGCTCAGTGTGAAGCCATTGCCTTGCACACCAGGCTCTGGGTTCTGTCTGCAGCACAGAAAAGAAAATGACTCTGGGTTGTGTCTGTTTGGATTTGGATTGTGATTTAAGCACTTACCTTCCTCTAACCTCAGAGAGCCCTGTGTTTCCCTGTGTTGGGCAGATTCAAAATCACCACCACCCAGCATCTTTAAGAAAACAGCGCGGTGCAGGCGCTTGGTCAATTCTTGATAAAGCTCAAGTATCTGTCACTTGTTACTGTTAGTGTCTCACTCATGCTATGCCACCATTGTCTCCAAAACTATTTCCATTTGGAACGTTTGTTGTTGCAATTTTTAATATTTATTTATTTTTGGCTTTTTTTTTTTAAGCTTTGGAGCCTGTTCTGGGACTAGCTCTTGTAGACCAAACTGGCCTTGAACTCACAGAGAGCCACCTATCTCTCTCTCCCAAGTATTGGGATTAAAGGCATGCACCACCACCACCAGGCAGCTGTTGTTTTAATGAATCTAGCAGGAGAATTAGTGAATCAACAAATATGGGAACTTTATGGCTTTCACAAGACTATGTTACTATGATGATTCCCAGAAGGGCACATTCCTGTTCCTGCCAGAAACAAGTACCAATTCATTGCAAATCAGCTCAGTTTTGTGTTCTTTTCCCATGACTCAGTTGTAAAATTCCTATACATTGGAGGTATATAGACCTCAATATGCAATTGAGAGTAGCTATCAAATATTTTTTTTCTTCGTGTACTTGTAAAAAATAGTAATTAAAATGTTCACGTTAGGCTGATGAGATGACTCAGCATGTGAAGGCACGTGCTGTCAAGTATGATGACCTGAGTTCATTTCCTGGGACCTACATGATAGACAAGGAAGCGACTCCTGCAAATTGTCCTCTGTCTGACCTCCACATCTGTGTCCCCTCCCATTAAACAGATAAACGGAAAATTATGTTAAAATAAAATAGTCATATTATGCCCTTCCTAGGGCCAATGGGGGAGCTGCCAGAGAGGCATTTATCCTTAAAGCTTTGGAGGCTTTTTCTCCTGAAGCATTTACAGTGAAAGTTCAAATTAGTGCCCTTTATCCAAAATACTTGACACAAGAAGTATCTGCAGCATTTGATTTTGGTTTTCCAGCTGATAGTCCTTAATTCAAAAGCTCAAAGTCTGAAAGGCTTCACAATGGGAAACATAAGCATCATGTCAACACCCAAAACATTAGGAATGTCAGCGCTTGTTAGATTTCTAATTGTCCAATTAGAGATGCTACGTTCATCAGCATCTGTTACCGAAGCAAAGGATCTTAAGATGAGGCTAGGAAGATGGCTGAGTGGGGCAAGTATCTGCCTCACAGGCATAAAAAACAGTTCGGACTTGCTAGCACCCACTTAGAAAGGAAGAAGAAGGAAAAAGAGAAAGTGTGACAATGTGTGCCTGTAATTCCAACACTGAGAGGCAGAGACAGGAGGATCCTGGGACTCAATGAACTCCAAGTTCAGTGGGAGACCAGGTCCCAAAAAATAAGGCAGAGAGCAATAGAGGAAGATACCTGCCTGCCATCCATGTGTATTTTCTGCATGCGAACCCACACATTTGCACTGTAAGGTTAGAAAGAAAAGTATCTAAGTCAGTCTGGACTATAGCTTAATGATAGAGCACCAGCCTGTCCTGTTGTGTGCATGATCCTGGGTGCCATCTCCACAAACACACCACACACACATGCTTTCTCTCACTGTCTCTGTTGTCGTCCCCCTGCACCCCTCCCACATAAAAAAAGGTTTATCTTAGCTCATATTTTGGAGGTCTCTATTCATAGTTGATTAACCTGTTGCTTTTGAGTAAGGTAGCAGATTGCAGGGAAGTGTGTGGCAGAGAAGGCAGATCATCTCGTGGTCAGGAACCCAAGAAAGATGAGGATGAGATTCAGATGTCCCTATCAAGGCTGTTCCTTCAGGTATCTTTACATTAGTCCCCATTTTGAAGGTTTCAGCATCTCCTACTAAGTTCTAAGAGCGAAGTCATGGACTCTCAGGCATACTCTACATCCAGGAAGTGCAGATGCTTAGCTTAAAATACAAAACAGAACCTGAAAGGCTGATTGACGGTCGTTAACTCTTTTTTATTGTGTCTTTATGGGTTTCATATCATGCACCCTGTTCCTATTCACTCCCTGTCTCTTTGTATCCACGCTCTGCCTTTGCAACATCCCCCCTCCAAACAAAACAAAATAAAATTTAAAAGAAAAAAAATATCCTCATGAAAGCTTTAGTGAGTCAGCATACAGTGAGTCACACAGTATACCCACACATCATTACTTGTGAATGTTCATTGCAATGAGTCATTTGTCTGGTGTGAGTCCTTCGGCTTCTGCTGCACTATCAATAATGGGCCCTCACTGGGACTCATCTTGGGTATCCTTTGTTGCCCTGTGTCATGGAGATCCAGGGGCTTTGGATCTGCAGGACCACCCCTTCACATGCTCCAACAGTTCATAGATAAGGTGGATGCTGGGGTGAGCCAACTCATAGCCCTAGTTCTAGGCCTGGGTAGTAGCTGGGTTAGTCAGCCTGCCAACTCTCCCTCATCCTCAACATCAGAGAGAGCTCTCCAGCATGGCCTGGCTAGTTCACTCAGTGCCACAGGCAGCAAGGAGCAGGGCCATTTTCCTGTTCTCAAATACTCAGGACCACCTCACCCATACCACCAGGGCCACTTCTACCATTCTTCCCAGGCAAGGTACAGGTTCCACTCTCCAGAGTGCTGCAGCTGGTGAGGGGTGGGGCCAACTCTATGCAGCTCTTGGATATCAACATGGTCCCAGGTGGCAATCTAGACCAGCGATGTCCGCATGGCCTTTAATGGTGACACCGACACAAACCCCTGCTGTTTCATGACCATGAACCCAGACATGGCCCTCAGTGGCAACATGGACCAGGACTTCACCATGGTCTCAGGTGTTCCTCTTCACCTTTGAGTCTTCACATCAACCTTTCCTCGTCATGCTCAAATCATTCAGCTTTTCCCTTTCTTTCCCATCTCTTCACCCCATACTTATACATGACGGTGGCTTGGAAGTACAGATTTTAAACTTCTTGAAAACACAATATTTGTAGGAATGCTAGGGGTAGAAAATGTCTCTCTCAACACACTGATTTCCTCTCTGTTCCCTCTAAGTGTGATTTGATGTTTCTCACATCCTTAGTTCTCTCCCTATTCTTTAACAGATGGGTACAAAACGACTCTCATTTGGCTCCATGTTGACTGGCTTAAGTTGCTTCAGATGCTAGGGAGGGGTGACTTGCAGAGTAATGAACCCATGATCATTTCCATCCAGGAAGTGGCAGTTCTGCATTCTCTATGCCTAAACAGAAAGCTAGGATGCTCTTTGCCTCCTTTGTCTACTGTTCCACCTGTGACCCACCGTCAGGTCACCTGCTACCTTCAGGGAGCACACAGAACATCACATTGTGGCACAGCTCTGTGCCATCATCTTGCCAAGGCTGATGTTCCCAACTCCCAGCACAGTCTGTGCAGCCACCTCCTGATTTGGGGGTTTGTGGTCCTGGTACAGCCCTTTAACAGCCGGAGAGATGCTGTCTGCAGCCACCTTGGCTTGGAGCCCTGGAGGTCTGGCTGCCTAGGAAAAGTGTGAGTCTTCGTGGGCCCTCCTCATTTCTTCAACCTCATCTCTTCCTGTGCAGCTTTGCTTGTGCCTTGATCTAGATCTGTGTGGAGACAGGCTTCCTAGACTGTGACTTCCCCTGGATATGTCCTTTCAAATAATTGCAGAGTCTTTGTTCTACTCATTGATGAGCACCTGTGCTCTCTCAGACCTCTTGCTACCTTGTTTTAACACCCAGGATTTATTTTCAGATTGTATCCTGAGAATGTTGACCGGTGGGCACATGGCCAACTGTGCTTTGCACATACTTATGATCTCATGTGTTTTTTTCTACAATGAGTTATTTCTTCCTGAAGCTGTCAGGTGTTGGCTCTTGTGCCAACTCTCTTGTCTACTTTCTCCCTGGGCTTAGCAAGCAGATGGGTGAGGCCTTGCAGTTATGGGCTCCCTGGGAGCATCTAGCCCCTGCTTTTTTGTAGTCCTGGAATGAGATCACGTCCAGTTGTTTAGGACCTTGGAGCAGGTATCTTGTGACATTTGTCTCCACCCCCGGAGCATCTTGAAAAGACCCAGAATTCCTTGCTGCTCCATTTGTTTTACATTCCCTTCCCTGTTGGCTGGCCTTTGCTGTGACTTCCAGCTTAAACTATGTTTTATTGATTTTCCATCTTAAGTGAGTCTTTTGTTGACCTTGTCTCTTACCATGGCTGTGGACTCATGACTAGGGAGTCTTGAAGGTCCTCAGCATCCTTTTCCTGCACTCAGGACTCCACTCTGCACATGAGGGTCCTTCTTCATCTTAGAAATGCTCTTAGCCCCAATTCATACTGAACTGCTGAGGACAAAGCCACCCATCCTTCATGCAAAGCTCACAGTGCTTAATGTTTAGCTATATTTATATTATATTGTATTATGTTTATATTTATCTTAATCTCTGAAAAACACAGGAAATACAAATGCTGTTGCCCTTCTAAGACTAGCCCACCTCATGTTCCCCCTCCCTGAGGTAATGACCCCTCTGAAGCACCATTCCCCCACCCAAAGTAAGAACCCTTTTGAAACACTTATTCTTGAACAGGTGTCCATAAACAGTATAAGGGTTTTTAAAAAAATTAACAAATGAGGACTCCTTTATTTAACTGATAAATGAAAATTATATAACGTTTTCTGTATAATATGATGTTTCCATACAAACACACCCTATGATATAGCTGAATAAAGGTAACATCTCTGCTACATCGCATTTTTCACAGTTAGACCTTTTATATTTTCCATCAGCACTTTTCCAGCATATAGAACATATAATCATCATGATGTAAAGTAATCAGCTCTTCTGAAGTAATGGTTTATGTCAGGTCTTCATTCATGGAATAAGACCAATTAGTATTGATGGGGAGAAAGATGATGGAGGAAGGGAGAAATGGGGGGATGGAAGCGAGGGAGGATGGGAGGGAGGGAGGATGGGAAAACCTTTGAAGGAAATGATAAACAGTGAGAAGCAGAAAATCATTCACACACACACACACACACACACACACGCAGCACTGAGCACACAGGCATGACCCTCACTAGCACAGACTGAGCCTGTCCTGATGCTGTGGGCCTGAGGTAATGGTACCCTGATGGAAGCCCATCCTACTGCTGGCCGTCCGCTTCCTCACTGCTGTGAGTTGCTCCTGGTGAGAGAGAAGGAAGGCCTGGACACATAAGACCAACTCTTCTCTGAAATTCCATGAGAATCCTGAGGGAAACTCCAACTTAAGGGGACATTTGGGCTTCCAGCTCAAGTGTAGAAGAGTTTAAAGGAAATGGAGAAGAAAGGCTATGAATTAAAGTGTCCAGTTCTTCAGCCATATTGTTTTGTGATTACCAAGCTCGTCCTATGTGTTTAACTTTGGCTGTGGTGTACACATGTGTACCCATGTGTGAGCATGCACCTGGGATGTACATATGTATATAAAGGGTGGTTTTTAATGGCTCCTACTGAAAGCATGCATGCAGAGATAGGCTGAACATAGGACCTATTGCTTCATATATGACCTCCACTATGTGGTGAGAAAGATGAAGTAATTCTTTCCATGTCACATTGTAAGCAATAAATTATATTTACATTTACACAATGCAAACTGCTCGTTCCTTTCCCAGATACCCAGACCCAGATAATCACACAGAAACTATATTAATTACAACACTGGCCAATGGCTCAAACATATTTCTAGCTAGATCTTATATTTTAAATTAACCCATATCTATTATTTTGTATTTTACCATGAGACTTGTGGTTTGTTATCTCTTGCTTCTTGGGTAGCTACATGGCATCTGCCTCCTTCAGCAGCCACAGGGCTTCTCTGACTCCACCTACTCTCTCCATATATCTCTGTTTGGATTTCCTACTTGGCTGTACTTTGCTAAGCTATTGGCTGAAACAGCTTTATTTATCAACCAATAAAAGCAGCACATGTACAGAAGGATATCCCACATCATCATAGTCAGAATGACTAGTCATTGGCTAAGAGTGCTTCCAGCTGTTGGGGAAGCTATGCACCTGTAATTAGAAAGCATGCCTCCTTTGAAGGCTGGCCTCCCATAAACCTGCACACTTCTGTGTGATGCTACCTGCCATAGCCTCCCTGGAGCTGGAAGTCTTCTTTTGAAGTGGAGCCAGGATGAACTTTCTGGAAAGCTTTCAGGGATTCATTGAGCTTTGCACTAAACTAATTTGGTAAATTTGAACAATAACTACTTCATGGATATTTTGGGTAGTTTTATTTTTCCTGAAAGGAAGAAAAAGCATGAAAACTAAAAGTGTAAGAAAGGAATTGTTTGGCTTTCTCACTTAAAAATGCTGGTTATTTATTGTTGATATATGTATTCTGGCTTTTAACCTAAGTATTTAGAAATAAAACTATTATATTTATTCTTAATTCCTAAGATGGCAATGTTGCATTTAATATTTGTTTTCTTTTATCATAATGGATTTATGTCTTAGATGGACTAGAAGCAGTGTGTGTGTGCGTGTGTGCACATATCACGTATATATGCAAGTTGTGAGGTTCCTCACATTCTTACTCTCTCTTTATTTAATGTGATTTGACTCCTCTTAGTCATGTTCAGAAGAGCTAGTCTGAATGCTCGAAAATTCCTGACTGACGTAGGCTGCCCTCCATAGAAATCTTTACACTTGGACACAGAATAGACGCCTTAAGTAAAATATAAACAAGTAAAATAGCTGACTTAAATATCACTAGGAAGGGAGCGGTCTGCTTATGCTCCATTAAATCTAGTATTGACCCTATTTAGTATGTCCTGCTCTGTAGACATCTTCCTCTGAGTATTTATTTTTTAATTTGGGGTAAGGAAGGGAGTTTGGACCATGCAGATAAAAAGCCATGAACTCCCATAAACTATGTATACAGCCATTGTCACTACTATTAAAATGTTATCTTCTATGTACTGTATATCTAATGACACTGCCAAACAGCGATTCTGACTTCCTCTTTCCATTCATCTACATGGATTTGACTATGTCAAAATCTACCTCTACTGTTTGTGTTTGAGGTTTTCTTCCGACTTCAACAACCAACTGCAGCCTGCTTTTTTTGAACACTGGAGTTATTTGGTAGCACATAAATGATTTTAACTCTAAAGGACAAGTACCACTTACTAATTTTTTCTTATTAATCTTACAATTATTAATTCAGGTTGCATTAGACAGTGCAGCTGGAAAGTAGAGCAGAGCCATTAGTTACATGTAAAAAAAAAATGTCGTGTTCAAAGTACAGCCAATGAAATGGACTTCTACTCTAATTTGTTAGTATTTATATTCTACACCAAAGCAGATCACTGTGTTTCAGCAAAGCTATAGTGCACACGAAAAGAAAGAACTTATTAGTGCTAAAACCTCTGTCACAGTTGCAAAACAGCTTTTAATGCCGAGATCTAGTATAAGGCTCCCTCCTTAAAAGGAAAGAGCAGTACACTCAATTATTGCTGGGTGTTTGTAGAAAATGGTGAGTGCCCATTCCTCTCCAGGATCCACCATCTCCAGCCCGTGGGGGTTGAGGTCAGGATGACCAGGCACAGATGTCGCCGATGACTCCAGCTTCACTGCATTGTTGAGAATGCTGACTCTCAAGAGGAAAAGGATATCCCATGTCCTGGAGAAAATTTATATGGCAGAAGCAGAGGAGGGAAAAGCTTCAGTCTAATGTTTTTGTTGAATCAGCAGGATATTGATTTTTTAAATCCCATCCCCCAGGTCTACTGTCCCCTTTAAAATATCCCCTCCTCCACTACACACTGCAATGGTTACCTTCTCTCTGTGGCTCTCAAGCCTGTCTGCTTCATGGCCTCACCTGCTTGATACCCATGAGGTCTATCCCGTGTGACTCACAGTTGCTGGTCTGTGTTTCTCAGATCCAGTGAACAGCCTCAACAAATTTCTGCTTAGGGAAGTACTTAAAATTGTGCTATAGCCCTCCTTCGGGCTTTCTTTTCTAGACTAACATCCATGACATTCAAATAGCCTCTCATAGCGGCCACATTCGTAGAGAAAGATACGCTGTTATGGCAAGTTTCCAAAATCCAGAGGCTTTGATCTGACACTCTCACCATGCCTGAAAAGTTGTGGGAGGTAGACACGGGAGCAGCAGCCTTTTAGCGCAACACAGGTCCAGGGTGGCTCTGGTTGGTGACTATGGTTGGTGACTGTGGTTAGGTATTACTCTGGAGAGGATAAACATGAAGTACACGTCCGTTTTATTGAAGAGAGTTTAAGAACCCAGGTGTGCACAGCTACAAGAGAGCCTGTGAGATGATAGCATTCAGTATAGCATAGAGGTTGGAGTAAAATGCATTGAGGGAGTTGGGTGCACCGTTGGCAGAATCACTGTTGCCCTTCTGTGAATGAAAGTTGCTGAGACCTCCTTCCCCTGTCTGCCTTTGCTGTCCCTCACCTTCCTTTCCTGGTGACAAGAACATGGAAGATTGGAAAAAATAGTTTGAGTTTAGCTGCTTCATTGTTAATTTACTTTGTGGGAAGAAAAGATTTTCCTGTACGGTTTTAACTAGTTGAACATGCTGTTAGAACAGCAATAAATCAAGTCATATTCAACATCTTTTTTTTTTATTAAAAATGTGGTTCCAGGCAGCATCTCAGTAAAGAGTTATTATTATTCAGATAAGTAGGATGGGATAATGTTTACATATGTTTTAGTCTCAGAGTATAGATATTTCCTTCAGATTTTTCTGTCATTCTAGTGTATGTAAAAAGTATATGCTGAGCCTCCTGTTAACGATAATATTTAATTGCTAGCAAGAAAGCAAATTGAACAGTAATATATCAAGACACATAGTAATATAACCTCCAAAGAAAGACCAATTCTTTTCTTTTTAATTTTAATTTTATTTTTTATAAGGAAAACAATCTTTTTCATTTTACAAACCAATCCTGGTTCCCACTCCCTCCCCTCCACCTACCCATTCCCACCTGACCCTCCATCCACTCCTCAGAGAGGGTAAGGCACAATGCTTTGGGGAAGGTTCAAGGCCCTCCCTGCTATATCTAAGCTGAGCAAGGCATACATCCCAAAAGAATGGGTTCCACAAAAGCCAGTACAAGCAGTAGGGATAAATCCTGGTGCCACTGCCAGTGGCCCCACAGTCTGCCCCAGCCGTACAACTGTCACCCACATTCAGAGGCACTAGTTTGGTCCTATGATGGTTCCTTCCCTGTCCAGCTGGAGTTGGTGAGCTCCCATTAGCTCAGGTAAACTGTTTCATTGGGTGTACTCATCATGGTCTTGACCTCTTTGCTCACATTCTCACTCCTCCCACTCATCAACTGGACTTTGGGAGCTCAGTCCAGTGATCTGCTTCATGTCTCTGACTGTTACCATCAGTTGCTGGATGAAAGTTCTATGATGGTATTTAAAATATTCATCAGTCTGACTACAGGACAAGACCAGTTCTGGCACCCTCTCCTCTATTGCTTAGAGAAAGACCAATTTTATGTGACTACTTATCCTTGGGTGTCTAACTAAAAATGGTTCACAGTTGGTAAGGCCCTTATATTCCAGGACCCACAGAAGAGGACAAAACTAGAATCCACAGTCAATTCTACAGGTGTGTGAATTTAGTATTATATGAGCACAAAACTACAGTAGCTCCCTAAGGGTTTCGGCATATATAAAAATATGCTCCACAAGGAATGAGGGCTCTATCTTGTGTTCTCTTGGTCCTGCCTGTCTATTCTGAAAAATCTTGTAGTCCAACCATAGCTGAAGGTCTGAGCTGCAGAATCCTGGTGGTCAGCTAGAACATTTCCATTTCAGGTCAGAGAAACAGAATTGCTCCTCAGTCCATTTGCATCCTTTGTCTCTTCAAGGCCACCAAGTCTGCCCTGCATCCATATTCCAGGAGGGGAAAAGATGCTGTCTCCAAGCTCATTAGTGTTATCCATTAGCCTGCATACAAAGCTGCTTTCAATTTCAGAATATTTCTGGCCTTCGCCAGCTTCTCCTTAGCAACAGAAAACAGCACTCCAGGAGTCCAGAGATGAGTGAGAAAGCTTAAAGCAGTGATTTGACAGCACTAAGAAATACCTGGGGAACCTTGAAAATATGAATTCATGGTTTATTCCTTTTTTCTTGCCTTTGGTTTGGCAAGTGTGCTCAAAAAGATGTTGGAGAGAGATGGTTTCTATACAGAATCAGTGACCTCTGCAAGGATAAATGCTGGAGCAGCTGGCAGGAGCTTTTCATGAAGCCGGAGGGAAGGGTGGAAGGTGAACCTTGCCACTGACTCCATCTGATTGGTACCAAATACCTGGGTCATCTGAAAGGTAGAAGTCAGAGCAGTGTTACACAGCCTGTGGATATAAACACCTTTCTACTGTGGCAGAGAGAGTGGCTTTTGTTTGCCTTGCAGTTGAAATGGCTCCTTCTTTTGAAATTCTTTCCTGAACCAGAAATTCACAACTGCCTTAGAGCACTTGTCATGTCCAATGTGCCCATGCCCTGTACCTAGCCAGCCCTTCCTTAATATTAATATCACAAGAGCAGCCTTACCATTTCAGATATTAGCAGGTCTTTCAAACACTGCCTAAACCTTTATGGCAAAGTTGCAGAGTATGTAAATTAAAATTTGTGGGTTTTGTTTTGTTTTGTTTTGTTTTTAGTTAGAGTGTATTTTTTCCCTAAGATCGTGAACTAGGTGAGCTAGGCATGGCATAAAGCCAGGTCAGATCACTGAAGAAATAATCTGATAATGAATCTAAGCACAAGAATGGCCCGAGGCCCCTGCAGGTGCTGGTCTTGGTGCGCAGGTGGGAGTTTGATCATGCTGCATCCTCAGCATGTCTTGTTGTGAGTTCTTGATCTTGGTTGCAGCAAGGCTCCTGCTTTTGAAGAAATGACCATGTTCATGTCTTTATCAAGAAAGCTTGGACCCCTTTAAGTTTTCATAGGATGAGTGTTTTTCATTTTATATTAAAGCCTTGTAATATATACTTAGAGAAATAGTAGAACTTGTTGGACATTATTGTAGGTAAGCTATAATTGACCTTAAATGGCTTGACCGTTTTATGAAACATACGATATCATTAAGACTACACACTGACTTATTATCAAGGTTTAAATCTACCTTCTTTAAATTATGTCTTTTATATTTTGAGATTATAATATAATTATATCATTTCCCCCTTCCCTTTCCTCCTTCCAAATCTTCCAACATACTCTGCCTTTCTCATTTTCATTTTATGGTTTCTTTCTTGCTTAATTGTTGTTACATACACATATGTATATGTATATTCTTAAATACATAGGTACAACATGCTTGGTTCACATATTATTACTTGTATGTATGTTTTCAGGGATGATGTTTGGTGTTGGCTAACAGGTTGGCATGTTCTTCCCTGAAAAAGACTATTTCTCACACTCCCAGCATTCCTTACTTGCCTATAGTTCTTTGTGCAGCTTTGAGGCTTTGGGGGCTGTCACATATCTGTATTGATATTTCTATTGTTATTGTTTTTGTTTACCTAATTTTTAGGTCATGTTGGTGGGACTTTATGGTTGTAACTTCTGACACTCCTAGGTGACACTTAGTACATTCATGTCACAAATACCTTGTTGGTAACTGTCAGTTCTCTAATTGGACTTAAGATCTGTTTAACAAGAGGGACATCCTGTATGTTACTGGAAAGCTAACTGACTACACGGGGCTGGGGATGTCAGGAATCTTGGAGGAGAACCTACATTCACCACTTCACTAAACCTGTACAGTCTCCAACTGCATTCTAAATATTTGTTCTGGTACCCACAGATAAGTGAATTCCTCTCCTCTCCTCAAGGAAGCTTATTTTTGCAACAGACAGAGACAATTACAGAAAAACCACAGTGAATCAAAATGCAGACTTGTAGAGAGCCCCGAAGCAAGTCCTACACCTAAGACTCGGGGAACCTTGTGAAAGAGGAGGCAGAAAGATTATAAGAGACAGAGGAGCAAGGCATTAAATCTCTTCCTTAAACATCAGAACATCTGTCTGCCAGCCTTTTCTCCTTTCATTGACATGCCAATGTCCTATGGAAACTCTGAAGAAGGCAGACTAGGCACAGTGGGTGAAAATTGTTTTCTCTCTCTAGTGTCTGGGAGGAGATGTCCATGTGTATCCCAGGCTTGAGCATTTGGTGTACCAGTGGACCACGGACTGGAGTAGCATACAACATTTATGTAGATCTCGGTTTTCTATGATTCAGAGCTCAGGGAAATTGGCAGAAATCAATGGAGTAGGATTGGAGAATTTAGGGTATGTTCAGCTGATGAAATGGCAGTTTATACATGAATGAGCTGGGAATTTTATTTGGCTCGGAGTTTCTTACTAGTTTCATTCTATTTTGTTAAGAGGGCATGTATTGGTCATATCAGAATGGCTAGTGCTATTTGAGCATAGGATACTGGTGACTATCATTTCTGATCAAGTCTCTCTGTCTCTTCAAGACTGAGCATCTGAAAAGCATTTCCACATAGATTCATGTCTGAAAAGGTGACATCCCAGCTCTAAGATCCTTTGATTTTGTATGTGAGTGAAAATTAGTGGATACTCCCAAAAGGCCAGTAAACCAGAAGTAGACCCGTTACCCAATAAACCAGACTTAGACCTATTATCCAGTAAACCAGAAGTAGACCCATTGTCCAGTAAACCAGACATAGACCCATTGCCCAGTAAACCCATTACCCTTTGTGTTGTGGCGATCAGGGTCTCTCTTTGACTTTAAGTGGCCCCTGATGGTTTTCATCTTTACAAAGAATTAACTAGACCCTTTGCAACAGTGGAATCATAGGTTTAGTCTTTTTTCTCACCTCCAGACTAAAAGGTTATGGGGTAATTCTACTTTCTTCTAGAGAATTACTTAAATGTAAATACTCTGCAGGGAGTTGTTAATGTGCTGAGAAGGGTGTTGGATTCCTTGGAGCTGGAGTTACAGATGGTTGGGAGCAATCTTGCATGAGAGCTGGATTCTAAACTTGGGCTCTCCACAAGAGAACCATCTTTCTAGCCCCTTCATTTGATCCTCTAGTGTGACAGAACTGCGCCATGTTCCTAACTATAGTTATCTCATTTAATGCTTATAATAATGCTGAAGCAAATAGAATGTTCCCAATTTTAAAAGTGATAACAATCCTTATCCTAGTTGTTGACAATTCAATCTGTCAGAGTGTTTTTGAGGGTAGAAGAATTATAAAATTAAAACTTGAAATAAATAATTTCCTTGTAAAATGTTTTAAAGGTACTAGGCTACATAGAACTTCTTACAAAGACATTTAAAAGACAGAGGTAATTTCCCATGCATGTTGTATGATCAGTCAGGCAAGCATACTTAGTGGTGAACACACAGGACAGGGTAGAGTGGAGAGAAGCAACTGGATGCAGAACTGTGATATGCATTGTCCTAAGAATGGTGTTATTGCTACTGGAATACAGAATAGTACTGGAGTTTAGTTTTGTTCTCCATTGAGGGAAGCCAATCTCCCTAACAGAAGTATGTGAGCTTGTGCTAATACTGTGTGTTAAATGTGTATAAAGGTGTGTGTGTGTGTGAGTGTGTGTGTGTGTGTGTGTGTGTAATCTGATTTTATGTATAAGTAAATTGCTTAGATGACCCTGGTGTCTATGTTTATGGCTACATGCTGACTAGTAAGGAAAAACAAGACCTATTCTCCTCCAAAATTTGGAGATAATTCGACTCAATTTGCTACCCCTGAAACATCACCACTCCAGTCACTGAGTAAGCAAAGTTCCCTTCCTGGTTTGCTTCTCTTACTTCATTTAGTCACCTGAACCTTTAAGTCCAGTGTTCGTGAGGTTTTCCAAGAACAAACTGGACATAACTTATAGAGGAGAGAGTTTATTGGGGGTTTGCTTACAGTTTCAGAAGGTTAGTTCATGACCATCATAGCCGGGAATATGGAAGCGGGCAGACAGACATGGTGTTGGAGAAGCAGCAAAGAGTTTACATGTTGAGATAACAACCACACGACAGAATAAGAGCTAACTGGAATGGCATGGTATTTTGAAACCTCAAACCCACCTAGTGACACATGTCCTCCGACAAAGCCATGCCTGCACCAATAAGGCCACACCTCCTAATAGTTCCCAACAGTTCTACCAACTGTGAGCCAACCATTCAAATATGTGAGCCTATGGTGACCATTCTTATTAAAAGTACCACAGTTCTTGTCAAAGATCAAAGAAATCTAAGACTAAATTTCTTTATCAGGAAATTAAATAGTAACATTTATGACTAACCAAAGTAATAGTTGATTGTTGCTGATTCTTTTATATTTAATTAAAAAATTATGTGATAAGGTCTTGCCATATAGCTCAGGCTGATCTTAAGCTCATGATTCACCAGCCTCACCCTTCCAAGTGTCTAGGATTATAAGTCTGTGCCGCAATGTTCAGCTGTGTGTGTGTATACATATATGTGTATATATGTATGTATATATTTTTACATATGAAGAATGAGTTGGTTACAAGAAACCTTACCCATTAGTTTAAATGTGAAAGCGGAATTTCCCAGAGGCTCATGCACCATCCATTCATTCCAACAGATGTAAACTCACGAGTCTTTCTGGCTCTAGAAACTGTCAGTGCTGAGGACATAGTAGTGACTAAAACATCAGTGTCTTCATGGAGCACTCATATAAATAGAGGAGAGACAGACGAGGCATTACATAATCATAATTACTTAAACATTCTTAGTGCTCACTATGTGCCAAGAACTCTTTCATGATATTTAACATGGAGTAACTCATGTCCTTCACAAGAATAGTTCTGTTATGTAGGCACTATTCACTTCAGTTTTGAAAGAGATAAATTGTTGCAAAGACAAAGCTTGCCCAAGGTTATGTACCTGATGCCAGGGCAAAGCTGGAAGTCAAACTTACACAGTATCTCCCAGGTCTGAGACTTTGTCTTCCTCTGCACTGACTTTAAGTGGAACACACCCAGGACGACTTGTGCTGTAGTTAAAGATCAGTATGAGTGACAAAACAGCTAGGGTATGGCTGCCTTTTGTTGTTAATGCAACATTAGAGTTCTAGTTCTCTAAGGTCTTTTCTGCATGGCTGCATCTTCTTTTCTTATTAAGAAACTTGGGCAACAGTTGACTGAAAGAAAATGGATATGTTACTTAGCTCATTTATCATAGTTGGAAACTATTTTTAGAGACCAACAAGCTAGTGTATTGAGTGGCAGGTATACATTTGTTCACAAGCAACTGTTGCCTGGTTCTACGCTATTGGTCTGAGAGTCTTCAAAGCATAGTGCTTTGGATGCACCGTCATATTTTTATATAACTTTTGAAGGTTAGAAGAAAGTGAAAATGGGTGAAATATTTGTCACTGGTGAACTACTACCCTTCCTCTCCAATACTGCACTGCTTCAGCAGTCCCTCCTTTGAAATCTCTAAGAACTCATCTCTGTGACACCTTAAAGTTTTAAGATGGCTAATGTGACATGTTAAAGTTTTAAGGTAGATGACTTAAGCCTATAGTTTCGATGGAAATGCCAAGTAATTCTAGCTCTTACATGTTCTTACAGGTTTAAATATGCTGATTTCTTCATGATTGAGCCATACCCATGAAGTCTTGACAGTATGGATGCCTAAACAAGACTTGAAAAATAACAATACTAGCTGACATGCCAATGTGAATGGGGGAAATCACACAAGGCCCTGCCTGTAATGAAAAGCTATAGACAGTGTCTGACTTTTGAGAGAGGGAATCTGTCTGCTCCTGGAATGTCCTCTGATAGGTGATCCAATCCCAAGTAGGCAGCCCTAAGCACATATACATATGAACAACACTAAATGAACTTAACAGGCTGTATTTGTAAATTTATGTTCATATATATATGTATGTATGTATGTATGTATGTTTGTATGTGTAACAATAATAAAGAAGGAGATGTCATGAATTTGAGGAGTATGGAGGGAACACAGAAGAAATTAGAGGGAGGAAAGAGAAGGGACAAATGATATAACTACTATATGCTTACATAAAATCCTTAAAACAAAACAGTAAAATTTAAAAAGTACACCCCGTTACATAGGTTTGGAATGTTGTAAAGTTGCCTAGGAAAATGGTTATATGTGTTTTGCTTCAGTCCTTCAGGTCTGCTAGTATAAATAGATGCCATTAGAAACTAGCGTGGGTTGTTTAAAGTTTGGGCATTTGAACAGAGAGAAGTCACCTTGTTGATGAGGTGTTGTCTGTCTCTTTCCCTACAGGGCTGCGTAACAACACCCAACTCACCATCTATGCATTCTCGGTCCCTAACACTGGGTCCCTCCCTCTCACTGGGCAACATCTCTAGAGCGTCTATGAAGTCTGAGATGAAGAAGCGCCGAGCCCCTCCTCCTCCGAGTCCAGGACTCCTGGGTCAAGACAAAGCATCAGAAAGGGTAGGGGATACACCTCTCATGGCCAAAGCATTTCTTCACTGACCCAGTTACCCCACTGCAGATCCTTAAAAATGTTGAATTCTATGCTTGTGTGACTTAAGCAAGCTGTGTTCAGGGTGAGCATCTGAGCTTTATTTAGAAGTAAAGGTGAGACATCACTCTGTGTCAGTTACTAAGGTAGGAAACTATTTTTGGGTCTTTGGTTCTTAAGGACCCAGTGCTTGTAGATTAACGTGTGTTTTATTTTAGCACTGAAGTTTTAGAGGGTGTCAGAGAGATTGCATATGAGAAATTGCACAAGTAAATGTACTTCAAGAAAGCTAAAGCTTGTGAAAGAGACAAATTGCCCAAATAAAGGTGCTTCTAGAAAGCCGAGGCTGGTGAAAGAGACAAAGTATGTAACCTAGATGCCTCAAATTATTCAGACTCACAGAAAAACAGGAACTTCTCAGTATTATGTTGCTTTTAATATGTTACAGGGCTTATTTCATAGGTCCAGTATTTAAGAAGCCCACTCTCTGTTTGTCTCCAGAGCAGTGCAAAGCCTTCTAAGGTTTTTTGTCATTAGAAGTTGCCCTGAAGATCACATCCTTAGCAGTGAGTTCCGTGATTCATGGTTTCTAGTGGTTCTCTTTCTTTCAGCTACCTGCTGATGCCTGAAATTTCAAGCCCTCTCTTCTGAGAAGTAGGGAACCATGTGACATTATGAACTATAATTTCATTTTCTGATATTTCTATTACTCACAGCTAACCACACTCCAAAAAAATATTAAATAGAAAGTTCTAGAAGTAGTTTATTATTTAACTCCCACACTTCTCTGAGAAGCATGATGAAATCTCAGAGCCATACCCCATCTGCTGGGAGATGAGCCATCCTTTTGACTAGTGTGTCTATATTGTATGCACTCCCTGTCTATTAGTTACCAAGTGCTACCTCACTTATGACTATCATCGTATTACTGTGTTATAGTCACATAATTCCTGTTTGACTTAATTGTGGCCCGAGAGCAAAGAATCGTAATGTAAGCATGGAAGCAGTTGATATTTGCCAAAGAGACACTCAAAGTATATATGTGGAAGCACTGTGTGTGTGTGACACACACACACACACACACACACACACACACACATCCGGCATCTCTGAAATCTATGTCCTGTGTAGGTGTTGGGACAAGGATTAGATACTACTCGTCTTTTTCCAAATTCTGAAGGAAATACTGGAGGAAAAACGTGAAATTTTACTTTTCTAAACATATCCTCAACTGGGTGAAGTGTGGAGACCACTTCCGAGGTACCCAAGAGAGGCTCATGCTTTTTGGCTCTTCCAAGCTGTGCATCATCATCCATGTGCTAAAGTGCAATTTGAAAATGAGAATGCCTTTTTCTTAATTGACTACTTTGTTTCAAGTGGCCCTGCATCCCAGCTTCAGGGGAGGAAAGCATACCTCAGGCATCACATGAGGCTGCTGAGCATCCTTTTGCTCTCTGATGGACTTCATGCCCCCCTTCTTGCCTGATGCCTTGGTATCCCTTGCTCTGTCCCTGCATCCTAACTCTCAACAACACTGACAGTCTTTAGCTTTTAAGCATTTTTGAATTAGTCATTACATGACTTCCCCTGAAAATATAATTAAATATGCTAGAAGCAGTGTCCATTCCACCAAGATTTGAGGCTTTGCCTTGGGTCTTCATTACAGCTGCAGATTACGGTGACAGGGTCCTGACATCTTCCTTAATGTATGTGTTAGTTATTTTTTTCATGGCTATGACAAAATACCTGCAAATACCAATCTAAAGTGGGAAGGGTTTGTTTTGGTTTACAATTTGAGGATGCACTTCATCATGGCAGATAAATCATAGCAGTAGGAGAATGGACATCTATTTACATTTTATCAAGAAGCAGGGAGGTGGGCTAATACTCAGCTCTTTTTACTTTTACATCAGTCCATACCTCGGTTCATCAGGTGATACCATCCACACTCAGCGTGGCTCTTCTCTCAATTCAACCTTTCTGGAAATGACATCATAGAGATAGCTAGGAGTGGATTTCCAAATCAGATCAAGGTGACAATGCAGATTAGCCTCACGGCATCCTAATCTGTGTGTCTGTATACCTGTCCGTAGGTGTCTATTTTTTCTTAACCTTGCCTATCAGTGACCACATCTCACCCCTACAGGCAGGCCCTTTGCTCATGTCACTGGAGGTTTATCTCAGAATCCGATACTACAACACATTTTAGAGAGGATGTTCTGATTTTTTTTGTTTGTCTCAAACACTCATTTTGAGATTTCTATAATGCTGCAGCCACTGTCTGCTTAAAGGAAATTTAGTCACAGGGATACATCAGTTTGTCCCACACTTGATGGAATGATATAACCACTGTGTGAAGCTGTTTCCTATGACCATAGTTCATCTTTTAATCAGTTAGTTTTTGTACTTTTTCAAAACACGTAGGTATATTGATAACATTAGCCATTTCCAGGTACCCCTGAGGTGTCATTTTTCCTTTTGGTTTGGATAGATATTTCTTTTATGATTAAAAAAAATATGTATTCCGGGATCAGGGTTATGTAAACACTTTTCTTCAATAAGAAACCTTAATGTGATGGAACACAGATGTTACATCAACATTTCAATGTTGTCTTCTATACAAAGAAGTTGTGTCTTGTTTTTCTGAACTTAATTTAGTTACTCATACTGGATATTCTGCTAGAGCAGAAAAACATATAGTAACTGGAGAATTGGGAACTTTAAATGGAAAATAAACAGTCCATTCTCCTCTGCAGAATGAGCAGAGTTCCCTCTGCAGCAGTAAAAGCTTCTACTGAAATCTGTTTTATTTGGCACAGAATGAGTCGGGAAATTGGTTGCTGGAAACCATCTTCTTTTTTAATTGTGTGGGTGAAATACAGACTGCCTTGAAAACTTTCCTATGAAAGATTTTAAAAGAAATATAATTGTTATTTACCAGTTTCTGAGAAAGGGACTCAAAAAACTATGTTGTTGTGGCTGTTGGGAAGAACATCAATTCCTTTTAATGAATTTCCTTCCATCTAAAGATAAGTTGTTTGTTTGAAAACCCTATTTATATGTAGCTACTACTAAAACCAAAATCCTGATTTTGGAGAAAATGGTTAGTTTCAGGACTTGGCCAGCTTAGGAGAATATTTAGATTTTCATCTTTGCATGTCTCTTTTTTTTAATCAACTAGATGAGAAATTTAAAATTTTACCTATCAGTGCCTTAAAGGTAGAATAATTTTGTGTTGTTCCATTTTATCTGAGAGTTTAAACAGTATATAATTATTATGTATTTCTTACTTAGTTGAATTACTTGTGACTTGGTTCTCAGTATTTCTGTCTAAAGGTAACTCTCAAGAGATTTCCCTGGAGATGTTGGAGCTGGAAAATAAGCAATGCCACCTTTATACAAATTTCTCTGAGGAGCATTTGAGATGAGTGGGCACAAAGGCATCTGCCCTTCAGGAGGGGCCTCTTTTCAGAGCCCATTGCTTCAGCCACAGTATCTTGCCCGTTGGCTGTACTATGGGGAACATTAAGGTAGAGGTCATATATTATGTGGGTCCTGCACTAGGTGCTGAGTCAGTATTTTTCGAACGTGAACAGACACAGAGTAGGGTTGAAAACACATGTTCTAAGCCCTGACATCAGAGTTCTCATTCATCAAGTCTGGGTGGAACCTGAGCGTTTTCACCTCAGCACATCTGTTTTTCTACAGTGGTGCTTTGCAAACTACCACTGACTGTCTCCCCTCAGAATCCTGACCAATCAGTGTAATGTATGGAGAAAGTCTGCAGCAGAAAATTTATCTCAACATGAACAAATATAATAACTCAAAATAATCATTATGTACAGTTTACTTCACATACTCATAGATTCCGTATCTGTAGATTTAACCAACCTTGAGCCAGCATAACTGGGAAAACATTGTGTCCGTGCTGAATGCGTACACTCTTTTTTATTATTGTCCCCTAAAAATATTATTTCCATAACATTTCAGTTTTGTTGGGTAATCGAGACATAATTTTCAGTATATAGGAAGATGTATGTAGGTCATATGCAAATACTTTGCCATTCTGAATAAGGGATGTGAACCCTGGCAGATTTTTGTATCCTTGTGGATACAAAATGGATACCAAGCAACACCTGTAAAAACTACCATAGAAGTTGACACCTAGAGTTTTATTTTAGAATTCAAAAGTAGTGCACACTGGGATCTGAGAATATTCATCAAGCAGAAAGAAAATGTCCATTTTCCTTCTCCTACCTCTTTGTTGGGAAATCCATGTCTCATCTACCCCTCACTTGATGCTTTGATGGCTTGTCCCCAAACCTCAGATCTGAGTCTGATGGGATCTCAGCTTTCTGTACCTGTCTTTGGGCTACAACTTGAGTACTGTCTTCAGCAATGCCCCAGGGAGAATTTTTTTCTTTTCTGTGTAGTCATAGCTTTCCCACTTGGTTTACAGCTGTCTTGTGCAAAGCATTGATTGATTATGAGCATAGATACATGCTTGACTGAAATCTATCCCTAATTCTCTCTCTGGTCCTCAGTGTCCCCCTCTGTAAAATGAAAACAATAAGCAGTGTTGACAGGATCGTGTTGGAATAGTCAGAATGAGGGGCCTGGGGGAAGATCACCTGTGTGCCTGCATTCCTAAGTGTGTAAAGTGTACAAAGGAGGTGCAGGAGAAGTTTGTGTGGGGGTGAGGTTGAAGGATTGAAGGGTGTTGTGAGAGGGATGTGGGGGTCCAGCCAGAGTTAGACCAAACATACTTAAAAATCAAATATTTATAGCTATGAAATGCCAGGTATATGATTAAAATGTCACCTGGGACGGATTCATGTGCTAAATAACTCTGGCATCTTTTCCCCTCTTCATGATGTTTTCCTTTCTCAGCTTTGTTGATGTAAAACACAGTCATTTCAGAAAAGGAACAAAAAAGAAACCAGTTTGTTCTAAATCAAATATGAGTCACCATGACTTGGGAACATGTTTTCTAGTTGTTCCAAATAATTTGTTTCATTGTGAAATTGGTTACACGAACCAACATGCACAAAACTCGAGTTGAAATGGATTAAAGACCTCAAAATAAATCTGACCATACTGAATCTGATAGAAGAGAAAGTGGGAAGTAGTCTTCAATGCATGGGCACAGGAGACCACTTCCTAAATATAACCCCAYTAGCACAGACACTGAGAGCAACAAAAAATAAATGGGACCTCTTGAAACTGAGAAGTTTCTATAAAGCAAAGGACACAATCAATAAGACAAAAAGGCAACCTACTGAATGGGAAAAGAGCCTCACCAACAACACATCAGACAAAGGACTGATCTCCAAAATATATAAAGAACTCAAGAAATTAGACATTAAAATTCTAAATAATCCAATTAAAAAATGGGGCACAGAACTAAACAGAGAATTCTCAATAGAAGAATCTCAAATGGCCAAAAGATAC